>PVIR01003512.1:0-87968 GCA_004026965.1 Petromus typicus
AAAAAACCCCAAAGAAACAAAGAAATGAAAAGTTGAAACCATTAGGAGCCACCCAAATTCAGAAGTTATTAAAAACTACTATGAAACCCACCAAATTAGAGAATCTAGAAGAAATAAAGATTCCTAGACACATATAAATTACACAAACCAGTTTCCAAGAATTAGTTTGGAAGTATGCTCCCTTTCAATTTCATTAAAGAGTTAGAGGCGTATCTCTATGATACTTTCCCTGAAGTTCTTGTAGAATTCAGTAGGGAATCTTCCATCCTGGGCTTTTATTATTTGGTAGAGTTTTAAATACTTTCTCAATTTCAGTGACTGTACCTGAACTTCTCAGAGTCCTTATGTCTTCATAGTTCAGTTTTATGCTTATATGTGTGATACATATAGCCCTGAGCTCATTATGTAGGTCATTTATAGATTTTATAAGATATTTTACATAGAAAATCCAAATAATTCCACTAAACACCTCTAGAACTAGTAAATGTATTCATCAAGGTAACACAAAACTAAATAAACACACAAAAATCAATGGAACTCCTATACATCAAAATGAACCAACCAAGAAAAGAATTAGGAAAACAGTATTATTCACAATAACATCAAGAAAAATTACTAAAATGTCAACCTAAGGAAGTGAGAGACATCTATAATAAAAACTACTTTACTTTAAACAAAGAGATCAAACAGAGTATTAGAAAATAATAAAATATCCTACTTTCTCCATAATAATAAAATATCCTACTTTCTCCAACAAAACCCAATATTGTTGGAATGGTCATATTTCCAAGAAAAATATATTTAGATTTAATGCAATCCAAATGAAAATATCAATAGCATTTCTCACAAAACCAAGAAAAACTACAGTAAGGACTTGACTTAATGAATGTGTTCCATTGTGGGAGAACTTTCCTATGTTGGATTTGTTCATACATCCTACAAAGTTAAGTTTTATACATCTTTGACATATGCTACAGACTATAAAGCATAAAAACCAAATACACACAGGCTGAGGATTTAGCTCAGTGGTTCCAACATCCTCCTGGCAAGAGCAAGGTCCCAGGTTCTATTCCTGGTAACCACAAACCACAATGCCTGGTGAGCTGACGCATACCTGTAATTCTAGCACTTGAGAGGTGAAGGCAGGAGGGTTGCTCTGAGTTCAAGGCTTGCCTGGACTATATAACGAGCTCAGGGCCAAACTGAACTACAAAAAAGTGAGAACCTGTCTCAGAAAAAAAAAAAAAAAGCAACAACAACAAAACCCAGAAATACACACAAATATTTTACTTCTACAGTTACCTTAAATACAATATATTATATTTAATGACATATTAATATATTAATTAATGTAATACAATAATATATTATAATATTATATTTTATATCAAGTTTTTATGATATAGTAATGGTGATACAGTATGGTACCATTATAAATAAATTATTTTTAGTTTTATAGTGACCTTAAACTGGTAAGGTAGGCATATGCACTGCTCCCACCATTTACTTGCCTTTGTAGATATTCATAATGTAAGGTCCATTCCTACCTGTTAAACTTCAAAACTTGAATCTTCATAAATTGAGGACTTACTATACTCTAAAATTTATTAGGAGCATAATAGCAAAAACAGTTTCAGGAAACAAAAGTAAAGCAGGAGAGATCAAAATCCTGAATTTCAAATTGTACTACAAAGCTACAATAGAATTGAGCATGATATTGGCCCCAAAACTATCATATGGAAAGGAAACAGAATAGAGGATGAAAAATTAACTCAGCAACATTTAGCCAATCTGATCTTTAACACAGAACCCCAAACATACACAGGAGAAAAGACAGTCTCTAACAAAGGATGCTGGGAGAACTGGCTATGTACACCCAGAATATTCACTTTAGACCCGTATCCCTTGGTATGCTCTAAAATAAAATATAAATGGATCAGTTTTCTAAATTTTAAAACAAATACTTAATCTGTTCAATTATGTAACAGGCAGAACACTGAAAGAGAGAGGCCCAGGTAAAGACTTCCTGAGCAAAACCCCAGTTGCAAAACAAGCAACATTAAACATCAATAAATTGGATCATATCAAATTAAAATGCTTCTGGACAGCAAAGAAAACAACAAATAGAGTAACGACAATTTATACAATGGGAAAAAGTTTTTACCAGCTACTACCTAGATAGGAGATTGTTGTCAAGTATATAAAAAAACCATAAAATATCTGATCTCCCCTCCAAGAATTGACCCCCTGGGCAACTGAAATAAACACTGTTCTCAGAAGAAGACATACAAATGACCAATAAATACTGGAAAAACTGTTTATTTTCTCAAGTGAGAGAAATCCAAATTAAAACTTTGAGATTTCCTCTTGCTCCAAGAAGAATGGTGGTCATTAAGATATCAAGCACAACATATACTGGGAAAGTTGTATTGAAAAGGAGTCATTCTACATTGTTGGTGGAAATGTAAATTAGTACAACTGCTATGGAAATTGGTGTGCAGAGTCCTCAAAACTTCAATTAGAATTTTAACTTCTAGATGTCTCTCTGAACAATGTAAAGACATCATACTTTAGCAATACTTCTGTATCCATATTTATAGCAGTGCAGTTTCTAATATCTAATTGTTGGTGATGGCTTACACATCCTTCAAGAGATAATCAATAAGAAAATGTATTTATGCACAGTGAAGTACTACTCTGCCATAAAGAATAAATTTAAGATATTTCAAGTACAATGGATGAACATTGATAGAATAATCCCAAGTAAAAAAAATCAGGAATGGAGACTTAAATACCACATGGTTTGTCTTATATTAGAAACTGAAAGTGTTAGTAATGTAAAGAGCTAAATAAAGATAATGGGGACTAGGAAGACAACTTTTTGGTAGATGGGAAGGTAACCAAGATATGCTGTGAATGGGAGATGAAACCAGAAGGGAGGGAGATATAAAAAGAATTAAGATACTTTATGTACAAGTACCACTTCCTCACAGTGAATATAAGCACTTTATAGTACAAATATACACTAACAAAATATCAAAAAAGACTAAAGCAAATTGATTTATTCCACATCATTATTGGTACTTAACACATTCCACTTTCTCCAAGTGCTAGAAATACAGAGGTGAGTCAGCTGAGAATAGCATAGTTTCCCAGGAAAGGAAGAGGGAACCTAAATTAATTTTGTACTTTCAGATAGTTTAAAGTTTAATGAGACATTAGAACACAATGACAAGATAGCATTGAAGGGTTAAGAAAGTAAGGAGTGGGCCCAGGATGTAGCTCTGTGGTGCCACCATTTGTCTGGAAAGTGCAAGGTCCTAAATACAATTTCCAGTTTTCAGGGTGAGGGGAGTGTAATTTTTCAACTGGGTAGTCTCTGAACAGTAGTCTGAAGAGAGGAGAAGGTATAAACAATCATATTTCCAAGAAAATTCTATCATTCTCTACTTCAGAGGATAAAGTCAGAATAAGGTGCATAATATAAAGAAACTTAAGATGATAAATTATTGTAATTTTTTATATTTTACCATTGGATTTCTATTTAGCACCTTTTTGAGACACAGATTTTTAAAAGAAACACAAAACAATTATTTATCTTTATTTTTGAAAAGTTGATTTAATCTAATTATCTGAATGTGCCAGCTTTCTCACATCAGAATCATGAGTTTTTTAAAGTATGTCAAGCCAAGAATAATTCTTCTTCTACTAAAGACTTTAAAACATATTCGACAGGTAAGGCAATTAAAGTTAGGATACAATATGTAAAACAATTTTACACTCATGTGTATCATTAAGAAAAAACATGGACTGTTACCACTGAGAAAAAGAAAAAATACATATCTTATGAGCTCTGTTTTCCATAAGGGCAAAATAACACCAGCTACAGGGAAATGCCACTTAACCATTACCCAGAAAGTTAATTAAGTAAAGGACAAACTGAATAAGCTGAAGAAACTGAGGTAGCTGGGAAATTGCAATAGAAAATTCTAGAAAGGAAAGAATGGTCTGGAGGAAATCTCAGAAGCTCTGCGTAGGATTTCTTAGTGGTAGGACTTTGTACACCTGAGTCAAAGCTACTGTGTAACTGTCCTAGTAAAGCTTTCCAAACAGGTTTTGGGTGCCAAACCATAAAAGAACTAACTACCTGGAAAAAGAAAGTCTATCACTCTGTAAAGAAACAAAAGGTAGCATTCAGGGTACACCTTTGGTCTAGCCATTATTAGACTCTCTAGTAATCAGGAAAGTGTAACTCAAAGGTAGGAGATAGATAATAGGAAAAGGCCCAGAAGTGAAAGATATTCGTATGAGTTTATTAAAGGATCTATTTGTAGTGCATTCAAATACTTTAAGAGCCACTTTAAGGAAATAAAGAGATGGATGAATAGACAATGGGAGGCTTATTAAAAGAATCAAGCAAAATTTCTGAAGTTGAGTGCAGCACAAAATTTGGATAGAATAATAGCAAAATTAAAGTTAGATAAAAAGGATCAGTGAATATGAAGAAATAAATGAAACTTGGAGGGAAAAGACCAAAAGTGATGAGTTTCTGTGAACTGTGAAACAATTTTGAGCATTTTAATAAAGCTATGATTAGGTTCAAGTAACTAGAAAGATAGTGAGACAGATAAAGCATTTGGAAAGGTAATGAGTGAAGCTTTCTTAATTTGATTAAAATGTTAAATATACATAAAAAAACTGAATAAATCCCTGGCAAGAAAGTGCAGACATGCACACGAATAAAACACGAAGTACATGTTTATCAACATGATGAAACTAATGAAAAAGAAAGGCATATTTTTACAAAATAAAAGAAAAGAATAGCAAAACTCGGCTCAGAAAAATATGAAATCCTAAAGATGTTATCTTTAAAATGCCATAGAAAAACATTGCCTAGTTAAAATTTTATGTGGCAAAAATGTTCTATAAAAACAAGTCGTTTTTAGAGAAAATTTGAATTTTACTACAAGCAAGTAAAACTAGTATTTTTCAAGCTAAAGAAAATAATATTTCGATAATAGTTAAAACAAAAATAGTTCTCATTAGTTCCAGGAGGGGAGGCTCATTTTGACTCCTGACTTCTAGTTTTAAGTCCACGTTTGGATGAATAAAGCAGAAGAGCGTGGGGGAGGGGCCTGGGCAGAGAACAGTGCGCCTCCCAAGACGCGCAGGACGCGCAGAGCCAAGGCAGCAGCCAGCTGGGAGATCAGCGCCTCCACGCAGGGCAGGTCACGTCCTCCACTGCAGCTTCTAATGGGTGCTTTCAGCTGTGAACCATCAGTGAGCAGATCTATTTTCAGAAGCCCAATATTTCATCAGGTGAGTATTCGGGGGACACTCTAGAGCTAAGCTATAACATGGATTTGGGGATTAGCCTATGGACATTTTGGAGGAGAATCCTTTAATTCACTAGTAGGGCGGGAAATTTAGCTCAGTGGTTCCAGCACCTGTCTTGCAAGCGCAAGGCCCAGGGTTCGATCCCTGGTAACCACATACAATACTGGGCTTGAAGACTCACACTCACCAGCAATCAGAACCACATTTCACAGTGGTAGGCCAGGTGGCTCAGGCCTGTAATCCTAGCACTTGGGAGGCTAGGGTTTTAACGAGGGTTTTATGAGTTTTAGGCTGAGCTCAGGGCCAGCCTGAACTATAAAACGAGACCTTGTTTAAAAAAAAAAAAAAAGAGGAAGAAGAAGAAGCTTAAAATTATCACTCCTACCAGTTATCTAAAGTTGCTAGTCTTCTAAAAAGGTGGGGAAAAAAGGAGGAAAGTATGTATATGTCTACTTTATGGACAATATGATTACTAACTCACAACAGTCAGAGCAATCTATGAAAAAGCTACTAACAAGGTGGCAATATGAAATATTTATGCATCAAAGTCATTGTGGTTTTCTCTACTACTAATAAAAACTGTGGGTGGCAATAAAATGTCCTTTCAATTGTGTGAAATTGTCAAATTCTAGGAATGAATTACAGAAGATACACAGTTCCTTTACACAAAAACAGCAAAACTTTCCTGAAACAAATTAAAGATAAATAAAGAGTTAAATCATGTTCTGGACTTAGATGACTAATTATTGATAAATATTTACATTTCCCCGAATTAATCTATATTTAATGTGGGTCTGGCACTTACCTTGCAAGTCCTGAGTTGAATCCCCAGTATAAACAAACAAACAAACAAAAACCAAGATATTCATGTATAGGTGCAAATTTTCAAACATAAATATGATCATAAATTCCACCTAAATTGTAACCAATAACACAATAAATTTTAAAACAAAATAAAAATTAACCAATTAATAGAATACAAATCTGAATAAAGAAAGGAATAACAAATCCTCTTATATGTTTCCTTGGTTTTCAAAAAAGTTGCCAATGTCATTTAATGGCGAAGGAAAATTTTTCAGGGCCTGGGAGTTAGCTCAGTTGTTCCCGTGCCTGCCTTGCTAGTGCAAGGGCCTAGGTTCAATCCCTGGTAACCACATACAACAATGCAGGGTGTAGTGACTCACACTAACCAGTAATCAGTACTACATACCACAGTGCCAGGCATGGTGGTTCATGCCTGTAATCCTAGCACTTGGGAACAGAGGCAGGAGAGTTGCTAGGTTTGAGGCTGAGTTCAGGACCAACCTGAATTACGAAGCAAGACCCTACCCTGTCTCAAAAAACTAAAAAAGATAAAATGAACAAACTAACTAAAAAAAGAAAAAATTTCAAAACAAGTAATGTTGAACTAATTCCATAGTCATATTTTAAAAATCCCAACTTTTACTTGGAAAAATAGACAAAAAAACAAAAAACACCCCCCCAAAAAAACCCTCAAAATGATTCATAAATACAAGAACTAAAACTAAAATTTCTTACAGAATTAACAATTTCTAATGCTCTATGTTAGACAATACTCCTAGGTAAGACACAGAAACCCAAAGCTACAAAAGAAAAATATGGCTTAATTGAACTTAACCAAAATTTAAAATTTTTAAGTTTTTTAGACCTTGATAGGAAAATAAAATCCAACCTAAGAGAAAATATTTTTGTAGCTTTTGACAAAGGATATGTATGTAACATATATGAATATTCTTACTATTCAAGAAGTCAAAATAATATTTAATCAACAAACAATGGATAAGTGATTTGAGTAAATATTCCATAAGAGAGAATATACAAATCTCTAGAATGCATATACATTATAGCAAGATGCCTAACCCCATTAATCAATAGGGAAATCCAAGTAAAAATACAGTAGCATATCACTACACAGCCTTAGAAGGGCTAAAATTTTAAGACTGCTAATAAGTCGATACAAATATGTAATACCTGGGACTTTACTTCTCTACTGAAAATACAAAATAATCTACTAGTTTGAAAAAAATTTGAGGTTTTATAAACTAAAGCATATACTTATATATGACCCAGCCATTTCATCTATATCTTTTAAAGAAATGGAAAAATATATTCACACAATACTTGTACATGTATATACCTAGTGCATCTGTCCATAACTGACAAAAATTAGAAACTTATGAGATGTTTTTAGCAATATAGATGTTATATACATCTCAAGATGTTTCCAGTAAAATACTGATAGAAAACAGTTAAATTATTTTCTGAGGCTGGGTGCAGAGATGATAATTACCTGGACACAGCACAAACAGATTAAAAATGCTTTGTATCTTGATAATGAAGCATTACATATATTTTAAAATAAACTTAAGAAAAGATACAGTTAAAGTGGGTACATTTTATAATGTAAATAACTACTTTGTAAAGTTGATATGAAAATATGTAAAACAATATTAAAACATTTTTAATTGGTGAGTTAGATGAAAATACACTTAGTTTTTGATCTAACAATATGCTTTTAAAAAATTTGTCTTTCAGTTTTTTAGTAGACATGTTGGGTGACGAGGAGGTAAAGGGCATGGAGTGTATAGAGATATATTTTGAAGACAATTTTCCAATGATAAGATTTTTGTGAGCAGTAGGATGATCAATGATTCTGGATGAATTCCAGAGGTTTCTTCCTGTTTGTGTTCAGAAAATAATTTAACTTTTTTTCTGTCAGTATTTTACTAGAAACATCTTGAGATACATATAATGCCTTTATTGCTGAAAACATCTTACCAGGTTCTAATTTTTGTTAGTTGTGGACCAATACACTGGGTATACACATGTATAAAAAGCAGGTATACAAACACAGAGGTACAAAGTTACAGTAAAAATGCATATCCTTTTTTCTAGTCTCCCGTGAGGCCAAAATGAAGGCACAGAATTTTTAATATGTATAGAATATGAAAGATTATGAAATGAAATCATAGTCTTTTAATAAAAACCAATCATTTATTCTATATTTTTCTAAGCTGATTAGAACATTGTAGGCACTCTCCAAATAATAACTGTAATTCATCATGTGGAAATTTAAAGTTTTAATGGGAAGGCTGAGTTACTAGTTTCATCTTTGTAGAGAGGATAAAGTTATTTGGATAGTAGAGAAAATAATGAGAAGGAAAAAATTCCAGTTTAAATCAAAGTGATGCATCATTTGACATCATCATTTCAGATGAGAGGCTCTGGTTTTGATGGAGTAATTAAATGAGATTATCTAATACAAAATGTGTTCCTAACTTTTTTAGATTAAGGATGATTGCCATGAAACCAATTTCAAGGACTTGCTGAAGTGATGCAAGTGGTTGAGTCACACTATCCTGCCTCTCTATTCTCTTCTCTTCTGTTCTTCTTTCTATAGTTTTCTATTCTGGAAACAAGACTTCAAAAGGTAATGGAAAGTAAGGGTTTTTATAATTACAGAATAACAATGTCAACTAAATCTTTCAACTAGAAGACACTTTACTTCCCTTTCATTTGTTAAATTTTACAGATGAACAAACTTGTATGGTTTAAATAATTCTTGAATGAAAAGTAATTGAATTTCATGCCTCATCAACCAGTCAAAATTAAGAATATTCTTAATTATTGTCAGAGAACAAAACCTGGATTTTTATATTCAATACAAAACAATGTCCTTTGGAACTACTGACTTTCTGAGTTTTAAGAGACTGAATAAGTTCAAATATCTTTTAAATAAGCAAATCTTCTGATGTTCTATTTAACAAAAACCATTGATAGAATTAAATCCCATCCTAATATTCAGCTGTCACATGAATAATGCTAAAATGCGTCAAGTAAATCCCTGTATTTTCCAATACCAGCAGCATTATGGAAGAAATATAGTTAGTTCAACTGTTCAATTCAGCTCCTGGAATATTTTAGGTGGCACTTGTGTGTTTTACAGGCCACAACAGATTTCTCCTCCTAGTTACCCACAGTAGGGAGAAAAGTTGTCTTAGAGCTGGAAACACAGTCTACTGGGTGTTCACAGGGTAAAGCAGGGAAAGAACAACTCAGCGTCTGAAAGATACGAAGGCTCAGGAAATGAGCAGCTCTCATCAGGACTTATGACTGGATTTTGACAGATAAAATGGAACCATTGAAATGACCGTGCTTATGTGTCACTGCAAATGATCTCTTGTATTCAGATACATTTCCTAACAAAATATGCATAAGACATCTGGCATCATGTGTCTTTGGACATGATAAATGCAGATGGCTACACCCCACAGGTTCACTACCACACATCCAACCCACAGCTGCAGCAAACCGTGGACTCTGTGATTATCTCATACCTAAGACTTTTGTATCTCTTTACCTGTAGGGAGTCTTTTCTATATTTCTTTACAAGTTAATTTCAAAAGCTATTTGATGATGGCTTCGCTCATAAACTCTTTCTCAACTCCTGTACACAGTTGACTTTTCTCAGTGATCCCCAAGTTACCTGCCTCTTTTCTGGTACTTTGAATATTTCAGATTACTTGATCATAGACTCAAGCATGCATATTTTTGAAAGGGGTTTATTTTTCATCCTGCTACTTTGTGTTTTTTATCTGACACACTACAGACATTGTTTATTATACTCAGCCTTGTTAAAAAGGTGTTTTCTCATTTATTATTTCACTTGAGATTCATAATTCTGTATGGTTCTTTGGGCAATTAAGACTAAGCTGTCTCATTTCATGAAAGAGAATAGCAAACAGTACTGTAACTTTTGTAGGATTTCTGATGGCTGATTCACTGATCTTTAAAAATTAGCACTCTACAGCTGGGAATTTTGGAACGTGACTGGAATCCCAGCACTCTGGGAGGCTGACCCGTGAGGCAGCATCATCTCTGAATTAAAGATCAAAAATAGGCTGCAGATGCAGTTCAGTGGGAAAGCACCTGGTACGATCTTGATCTTCTATACTGAGGGAGAAAAAACATTACAGTGGTCAGCACTGTCATTCAGCCTTTTCCAAAATATTCTCTTCCTTAATTCTCTTTCCACAAATAGCCAGTATCTAGAGTAAAGTAGTTTTATGTCCTTACAGCTTGTGTTTAAATATATCTTTTTCTGATTACAGGAGTTAAACTTCTAGCCATGTCTGTCTGATGCACAAGATAAAGTTAAATAAACCTTGAGCTTCAGTCTCAGTCTCTTCTCTGTACATATGGTTTTGTCCTCATCTACAAAGGAGCTTATCTTTTTCTGAGTCATGGCTATTTTTTTTACATGCATATTTAACATCAATTGAGTTTAAGACATTACATTAAGTGAAATAAGCCAAATTCTGGAAAACATACTGCATGACCCCACATATGGAATCTGAGTCAACTTGTGGATAGATAATAGACTGGAGGTTCCCAGAGGTTAAGAATGGTGGTTATCAAGGGCATCTGAGGAAATGCTGGTGAAATGGTACAAAGCTTATTATGCAGGAAGAATAAGTCATAGAGACCAATGTACAACATGACTAGAGTTAGTGATAGTTTTTTATACATCTGAAATTTGCCAAAAGCTTAGTGGTGTTCTCCTCTCTAGAAAATGAAAAAAGAAAGAAAAAAATAAATAAAGAATAGGATGATAACTCTGAGGTAATGGCATGATAATTAGCTTGATTGTAGTATTTCCCAAGTCTGCATTAAACAAATCCTGAAGCAGAACACCTGAAGTGTGTCTGGATTTGAGTGTGTGTTTACTTAATAGTTACACTTAGTTAAAGCTGAACAAGAAGAATACTAGGCTTACTATTTTGACAGTCAATTTTGGAAATTACTTTTCTATCTGCTTTTATTTTCTTGATCAACAATATTTACTAAGATATTGTTAACCTTCCCTTCAGTTAGACAGGATTTATGAAGGCTTCTTCATAATTTTAGGTCCTTACTTCCTTCTTCTTAGACCATTTGCTTTAGAAAAGTTTCTCAGTCCCTTGGAATGTTAATATGTTAAAATCTTTTGCTAGTTTCCCAGCATGAGAATGCTTTTTTTTTTGGTCTTTTTAAAATTGGTACAGTTTAGATATACTTAGTGGTCACATTCGTCATGGGGAATGTGTATCTGTACATGATATATCTTGATTTTTCTTTTTGTCTCCCAATCCTCTCCCCTCCCTTTGGCTCCTCTTCCACTGCTTATTTTAAAAAGCTTTGTTCTATTTTTACCTTCTATTCTTTTTTTTTCTTTTCTCTTCCTTCTTTCACCCCATTCACCACCCATCCCCTTTTTCTCCTTCCTGTTTGAACATTTTCTTTCTATTTCCCAATAACAGACATTTTGGCCCTTTTGTACACTTTTGCTTTCTCACACCAGAGAAACAATGTGTGTCCAATTTATTTCACTTGAGAGTATGGCCTCAAAGTGTATCTATTTACCTAAAAATGCCCCAAAGTTATCCTTTCTATTGTGACCATTTCTTCATAGGAGCCAGCGGCTATGTACTGAACCCTCTGAAACTGAGTCAAAATAACTTCAGCTTGAAGTTGCAGTGTCAGGTATGTTATCTTGGTAGAAAACACAGTCAGTATTATGGATAAATGGTACCAAAAATGTGGGCCTGTTGTGCTTCATTGACTGTGTGGCTCAGAGGTGTTTGGAATTCATTTACAGGGAAGTTTGGAAACGTTTAGAACGCGGACTAGAGAAGTGACAGCATGCTGTAAGCAGCCAGATGAATGATTGGAGTCTGAGCTCTGAGGCGTAGAGTGCCGATAGGAAAGTGAATCATAAACATCAATTTCATGAGGTTTCAGATGAGGAGAAACCCAGGGAAATGAGGCCAGAACCAAATGTGTTGCACTATGGCAAGGATTTTGACTGCATTTTGAACTTTGTGTGAGGTTGAATTTAAAGGTAACAAACTAATTGAGTGTAAGAAATTTAAAGAAGCTGAATGTTCAGACTTTCTTGGGTACTTGTTGGCTGCTTAATTATAATAAAATCAGGAAGAAAGCAAAAGGAAAGAGTTTGAAAAGAGTGCAGCTTTGTTAAAAATGAAAATGATAGAGCTGCAAAGCTCAGGATCAGGAGAGTGAGGTTGCTGAAAAGATTGACACTCTTGAAGGTATTGTGAAATAGGAAGAAAAATCTCAAAGGAAAAAGGGGAATAGGGGCAAGTAAAGAAGGAAAAGAAAACACTGATGGTTAAAAAGAAGAAATAAATCTTGTGTATAACGGGGGTGGGGAGTTGTAGGGATGGCAGGGGAATGGGAAAAAATAAGAAGCAAGATGTGTCATGTACTGGTACAACCCTTCAATATTGAATGTGATCAAAATGTATATATATAATATATCAATAAAATCATTTTTAAAAAATTCTTTATTTAAAAAAAGAAGCGGTCAAATATTTTACATCCCAGTGGGAAAGGTATCTTGAAAGCATCTCAGGCAATGATCAAATGTTGTCCATTGACAAGACAAAGTTAACTTCCTTGAAAGAACATTTCTTTAAAAATGAACTCCAAGGTATCCTGCTCATTCAAGGCCACATTTATACTCAACTTTGGCTGTTCAGGCACTCAGAGTCCCCCAGGGGACTGGTTACTGCTTACACTAGCATGATGCTGATTTTCTAGACATCCAAAATGCATAAGCTATGGGACCACTGAGCTTTCCACCCGAATTTCAGAAAAAGGCCTAAGAGAACAGACAAATTGTGGCAAGGTTACAGTCCTTGTTAGGAGCAGGTAATGTGCAGACACAGCCAAAGGAGCAGTGGAGACCCCAGAGAGTTGGAGATGCCAGGAATGTGGAACATTTGCTGATGAAAGCTGTAGGCGTTGAGCAGACCCAGTCTAAGAGAGGCTACAGAGGTTGCAACCAGCAGGACTATAGGAGCAGGGCTACCAAACACACGTCTGACCACAGAGTGACAGTGGTGCTGGACCTGGAGCCACAGGATTAATGTTTGGCCTTCCGGGTGTTGGTCATGCTTTGGTCTGATACCTCATAGAAACGGGAAAGTTTACCCTGCCCCTTGCATGCTAGAACTATTTAACTTTCTTATTTTAGTTTTACTGTGGTTCAGAAAAGACTTTGCCTTAAGTCTCAGGAAAAACTTTGGATTTGGTCTTTTGAGCGGTGTAGAAACTATTAAGGCTTTATTGTTAGTGATGAACTAAAAATATCTTGCATAACAAGATGGACATGTATCTTCTGGGGACCAGAGATCAAATGTTATAATTTAGATCTAAAATAGCTGTAAAGAGCTGCATGTATTCAGAAGCAGGGCTATAGGAAGGTCATATGGTCTTTAGGGCTTTTACTTTATCATTGGATTAATCCACGAATGAGCTCATAACTCCTTAGGAGCTCAGGTCTGGCTGGCCGTGGGTCACTGGAGGGTGAGTACAAAGGGTGTCTTCTTGTCTCCAGCTACGCACTTTATTTCTGCTTCCCAGCTTCAGTGAATTGAGTAGCTTGTCTCCATGAGGGCCTTCTATGATGTTTGTGCCTTGGAGCTAGAATGATCTCTCCTCCATTAAATTATCAGTGTCCAGTATTTTGTACCAGCAATGGAAAGTAATGAGGAAAAGTACCACAACAGTTTGGAGTTTCTAAAAAGTTCATATGTTAATATATCTGTCACAGTATATTCTTAAGTCTTGCCAATGAACTTGCATTGTTTTCAGAGATCTATTAGGATCAAGCATGAATACATTAGGATTTGTACCTTTTCTTTAGAAAGTTTTTTTTTGGAACTAGACTATTAGGGTAGGAGCAGATTTTCATGAATTCTGAAAACTTGGCTAGCTGTAAATTCTTTGTAAACAGGAGATAACATATAATGGTCTAGAATAAAGAGAGCTATTTTATGGTTATAGCTCAATATTGAATAATTTATTTTCCAATTTTATGACTTCTACAGAAAGGGCTATGAGGACTAATGTTAAAAGAGAAAACAAAGATAAACCTTACATAGTGAATCCACTTTCAAAATAAGATTTTTATATATTGCAGTCAGTGGAATCCTCATAGTAGTGGACCCTTTCCAGTAAAGACTCTGTGTGTCTATCTATATCTATCTATCTATCTATCTATCTATCTATCTATCTATCTATCATCTATCTGTCATCTATTTAGTATGTCTATATTTTTCTTAAGCTCAGAACTTCATAGGTTGATAAATTGTTGAGAATGACTTCATATATTTCTAATTTTAGTGCATTCTAATTTATTTTCAAAAACAGCTGATTATAGCTATTAACAACATACTATATTCTTTTTCTTTTAAGTTAGTGATATATCATCTTATGGTGTAATAGGGGTCCAAGAACAAGCCTTCTGTTCAAACATGTAAACAATAATAAATAATATGCTCTAAGTCTAGGTTCAAATATGATTTCCAAACTAGTTAATATAATAACTGTGGGGAAAATTACTTTGCCTTTCCTAAGGAAAAAAAAAAACAAAAACATGTCAGTGCCCCAGCTTGTAAAGGGAGAGGCTATGTTTATCTGCAGTTTTTTTTTTTTAATTAAAAAAAAGTCTTTTTCCTCTATTTTTGTAGAATGGGGATTCTACAATCTGGTGTTTCAAAGTTCTATTGGCTGCTTAAAAATTCATTTACTGCTCAGAGTCCAAGCCTTAAAATAAACTATATCATGCTAATTAGCAAGAACATTGAAAGAGAAAATACTCCCTCTAGTTGCTGACAGTAGCAGCTGCTCAAGACTACAGTTTAATAAACTCAGGTTGAAAGCACATAAATCTATTATTGTACATATGAACAGATGTAGGAATAGGCATCTGAAAGATCTTAAAGAAACACTGAAATGACTAAGATTTAAAATATTACCACGCTATCACTCCTGAGTTAATAGATCAAAACTGAATTTAAAAATACAGTTTTAAATGAAAGAAGACTAAGAGACATGATAACTCAATGTAAGTAAGCAAATATCAGTACTCAATAACACTAGGCAATATATTTTTATATTAGAAAACATTTTCATAAAATCATTGACAAAATTTGAGTAAAGCTTACAGTTTTGGTCATTGTACTCTCAGTATACTTATTCTGATAATCCCACAGTACCTAGACAATACACATTGAAAGATTTAGGGATAAAGGATATCATGCTGAAAACTAACTTCAAAATGTTCAGTAAATAAAAACATAAATTATATATATATACTTTTATATATATTATAATTTATACATATGTAACATTAATGATGTGTGAATGTTATATATGAAGGAATGCCAAATTAAATACATTAAAATATATGAATCAAGATGAAGGAACATAGGAAATTGTTATTTTTTCCAACTTTTCTGCTGAGAACACAATGAAATAATTCTAAAATAAAGTGCAAAAGAGTAGAAAATTTAGTAAAGTTGTATTTGCTCCCTTCAAGTTCCTATTGATGTTGATTTCAAGGATGTAAAGAAAACATAATGTGAGGAGAAATGAAAAAACAGCTAACAACCTGAACTGTTATACTGATATGTCTAGTGCCAGTGATGGAAAATAAAAATAATTGAAAGGAATGTAGGATAGAGTTTACCGAATATTACTGCAATTCTTGTCTTTTGTAATCTTCTCATTAAATATTTTTTCACTTATACCTTAGCAATACATATCATTTTCAAACAACATAGAAAATATGGAAACTGATATAAAAATTGTCATATTTCTATCAGGCTCATATTATCCTTGAAAATGTATAACGTGGAATGGTAGGTGGAACATATTGAGAGTTGATTAATAGATTAAATTTTTTAAAAAGTACTTGGTTTTGTTTTTTTTAAAAAAATCCCCTGATACAAGGCCGATTTACTAATTATTTCATTTAAAGAATAATGTTGAGATTGTAACAAAAAAGTAAGGAAACAAATTTACATATATGGGGGGGTGGTAGGGTGGGTAGGGCTATGGGAAAAAATGAGAATTAAGTTGTGTCTTATACTGGTACAAATTCCCACTATGGAGTGCAATCATGATGCGTATATGTAATGTACCAATAAAGATTTAAAAATTTTTTAAAAAAGAATATTAAGCATTCCAAAAACAAATGGAAACTGATTGAAGTGCTAAATAAATGATGACCCATAACAAAAGTGATACTTGTTTGTCTAAACTCAACTACATCAGCACCAACTTCAACAGCATTACACAAAAAAAGGAACCTGATTATCCTGGATGATCACAGAAAGTGAGATATAACAATCATGAGCCATTTCTGACCTCAAGTCATGATTAGCTAAGGAAGTTTCAGTAGAAGAATGTTGCAACAAATTAAAGTCCATCCAGAGAATATGATTTTACTATGAAATTAAACAGATTTCCTTTAAGCATCAGATATGAAGGTTGAGGAAAGAACAGCGTTAAATCTGGCAGCACAGGAAAGTCCCACAGGATATAATATAGCATCCTAAATAATTGCAACCTTAACTCTAGTGCCATAGAGAGCCACTTAAGGATTATAGGCAGCATAGTTGTAAAGCCTGTTTAATGCTTCTGGCTGATTCTAATGGATACAGTCAGTGTCTCTGTAAAGAAAGGTGCCTGGGGGACACGTTAAGAGACTGTAAAAGATGAGCTGTACTTACAAAGACATAACTAGAGAAGTGTCTAAAGAATAGTATTATGGAAGAAGATTTTAGAAAACCTAATCACTTGATGGGAAATGTTGAAAAATGGAGGAAGAAAGACTGTCACTTATCTTTTTCATTTGGGGAAGGGAGTATACACCAAGGCTTTCATGGAAATGGAGAAAGCGGGCAGGAAGGATTGAGAAGGAGTCTTGATCAAGTATTTACTAAGAACATTAGTTTTCAAGTGAGTCTTCAAAACTTGAGCTATAAATATAACTTTGAAATCCTGATGATGGAGAGGAAAGTGAGAATGGAAAAGGTGAAGAGTGGAATGTTAAGCAAGAGCAGGGGAGAGAGGGCTCTTCAGCAGAGCTGGAAATGGTGACTCAACAGGCAGGAGGAAAACCATGATATGGCATTTAAAAATATTTTATATTAGTATAATATTGAAGCACAAGAGATGGGCTACCTTTATAGAGAAATTCATTTAGTTTCATGATGAGATTTATTTATATCACAGTTCTAGAGATTCAAAGACCAAAGGTCTACTCTGGGTGGACTCTGGTGAAACCTTGTGGCCAATGGTGTCACATGGAGCCCACACCTCAGCTGGAGGAAATCACCTCACCAGTCAAAAGCTAGAAAGCTCAAGAGGAGCAGGACGCAGGTGTTTATAACCACCCTCTAGGGAGAGCTAAAGAGATACTGCATGGAGAGATATCTTAATTGAATCTAGAGCCTCCCACCAGGCCCTCCTCTAAAACGTCTACACCCTTTCTCAGCACCACAAACTGGTGGCCAAATTTCCAAAACATGAGTTTCTAGTGGGACAAACCATATCCAAACCATTCAAGACAGGAAGCTCAGGAAGTGTGTCAGAAGGGAGGGAATAAACAACAGGATCACATTTTAGAAATGAACAAAAGAGACCTGTGAGGAAAGAATACAAATTGAGGTAGAATTGAATAATTGGTGAAAACTGGATACAATACATGTGATTATGCAAGCCAAGCAGCTAAACTCTTTATTAGAGAACAAAAAATTTATGTTTAAAGATAGTGAAACAAGTAGCAAGATATCGGGGGATGGGGAGAGAGTAGACAACACAGCCACAATGAGACTGAGGTCCTGTTTATTTTCCAAGTATTGTTTTCCTAACAAGAGGTGTACAACATTAACTTAAAGAATCAATTTCAGTTAAGATATGATGTGTGTTAGAACATGTGGAAAGTGAGCAGGGCCCTTTGGGAAGGAGAGAAGATGTCTCAGTGATACAAACCCAGGAGTGAGGGGAACGTAGGAGAGTTCTGACAAAGGGACTTCTGCAGGCAACTGGGTAAGAGCCAAGCAAAAGCGGAAGTCAGTGTCTCACTGAAGGACATGATGGGCAAGGCTAGGGATACAGAGGCTCAACAAATAGAAGCCTCATTACATTGGGGGTAATTTCTTGCCCAGAAGTAACATTAAATAAGGTGACATATAGCCAGTAGTACCAAGTGTGTAGTCATTCCACTTCAAAGAATGTCTTTGTCCTGTTTGTGCTAAGCATTTTACAAAAGTTAAAGGTAGTTATTTTGTAGGGAATAAAACCTCTAGGCAGAGTCCCCTTGGTAACCCACGCAGGACTCTCTGATTTCAGTACCAAGTGCTACCTACTTTCACTATGATAAATGTTGCTTTCTGCTTTTGCTTTACAACAATTACTTTTGCTCAATCCTCTTCTGACTCTCTGTGTTGTAATCTTCTGAGTTGAGAGAAGAACCCACCAACTAGATGGAAGCAATAGAAATGCAGATATAAACGCAGAAGAAATTTGTGAAATGGAAGTTTTGAAGTTCTATAAGGGCTAATAAGATCTGTGTTAGTTTGTGACTGCTATCAGTACAGTGCACCAGAAACTGAGTTAAAAAATAGAAATTCATTTTTCAAAGTTTTAGAAGTTACAAATTCAAGGTCTGGGTGTTACCAAAGTCTTTTCTTCTGAATCTTCTTGCTTTAGTACATGTAGTATTTTTTCCCTGTGACTTCAAATCAGTTCCTGTGTTTGTGTCTTGACTTTGTCTTCTTATGAGGACACCAGTTATATTTATTTATGGCTCATCCCAGTGTCTTCATTTTCACCAAATTACCTCCTTAAAGATTGTATGATCAAATACAAACACATTCCTCAGAACTGGCAATTAGAACATCAACATATGGATTTGTTCATAACAAAAATGTAAATAATTATGCAATATCTTGGTATCTGGAAGTATATTTTGCTTCATATTTTGGACAAAAATTTACAAGAATGCCATAAACACTGACTGAAGGCATAAACATCCTAGTGAGCAAATTTACAGATGGACTATGTATATTTTGGAAGGACACTAGAAAGTTTTAACTCCTTCCTAGGATATTTTGGGAATTGGAAGTTATTTCTTAATTAGTATCACTGAGAACAAAGCCATGTACTGGAGCCAGATTCAGTGTTGGACAACTTTGAAATGGGCATAGGCACACATGCTGACTACTGTTTGTTTCACTTGGAGAGAGAGAGAGCACTAACTGTTCATGACCAAAGTGACGAAGAGACTTTCAAACTTAAGATTACTGCTGAGGGAACTGATGGACTTGTCTGGGTGTTCTGTGCAGTGAAGATATCACAAGGAGTGTCTATGGGTATAACAAGCACCGCTGCAGTGATGTTTGTGCATTGACTGTATTTGGTGCAATGGGGAATAATCTCCATTTTAGGTTTCTAGTATCTACCGTTCTCCTTCCTCACAACTCTCTGAGAAATCTAGATAAAAGGGCCTTATGAATACAATTTACGTGTTTTATCTAGGGGTCGAGGTTTTAGAAATAGTCATAAAAATGTATGAATAGAGAAAAAATATTCTCGATCATTAAATTATTATTCTATACCTAAAGCTGTGTGAAGTTAATTGTTTTAACTGGTTTTTATGGAGCAAAATCTACTTTTAACTGGCTTTGAAGCTTACATTAATTACTAAAGAACAATCATTTCCAAGTAATTAATCTAAAACATATTTTCTAAACTTTATTGGTAGAATAGTCTATTTTTAAATTTTCAGAGCTCTTTAACTGTGATAGATATGAAACAAAAAAAGTAGAAATGAGAAGGATAAATAAAAATAGGAAATAGCAGCTGTATGTTAACTACTTATTCTAATCTTGCTATCATTTCAGGCACTATACTAAGGCAGAAATTTAAAAATAGTAATAGAAAAATGACAAGACCTGTTTCTTGCCTTTGAGTCAATGCATACTTAGGACTGGATGTGAATTTATACTCAGGAGTAAGCAACAAAAGTGAGAAAGTAAGTGAACAGAACTTCACAGCATGCAGCCTCCTAGCAATGCTGAAGGATAGAATGTGTTGTGCTGGTGGGGCTGGGCAAGGCTTCATGGTGGGATAGGAATAAAACCTGGATTATAAAGAGCTTGTGTGCAGGACTAAGGAGGGAAACAGATGTTCTGTTAATAAGGAGACTAGAGAAACATGTGCTGCTGGAAAATCACTGAGCCATCAGAAGGGGCCAGAGTTGAAAAGGTAGAAGAGAGTTAGTTTTAAGTTACAACAACATTAGTATTTAACTATACTGTACACAGAGTAGTTATGGTTTCTTTATGTTGGCTCAGAACACATACTTCACCATCAATTCTCAGGAGAAAAAGAATCAGTAGAAGATTGTTTTATTAATAATAAATGGTAAAAAATAATAGGCTCCACTGTGAATAATCTGCATTCTAGGTTCCTAGCGTCTACAGTTCTCCTTCCTCACAGCTTGCTGAGAAATCTAGATAAAAGGGCTTTATGAGTACAATTTAAGTGTCTTATCTAAGGGTTGAATTTTTAGAAATAGTCATAGAAATGGTATAAGCAAAGAAAAATGATACTCAATCACTACAGTATTCCATACATGCATATGTTGCGTCTTGATCATGTTCACACTCTCTTCCAATCACTTTTGCTTTCTTGCCTTCTCCTCTCTCCCATTCAGTCCCTTTCTGCTCCCTAATAGTTACTCTTGTAATGTCATTTTTTTGGGTTAACTTTTATATATGAGAGGAAACATGTGCCTGGTTTATTTACCCTAAATGATATAAGTTCCATTCATTTTTCTGTAAATGATATGATGTCATCTTCTTTGTGACTGAATAATACTCCCTTATGTGTATGAGTATCTACAGATGAACTCATCGGTCAAGAAATACCTACAATGAATCCACATCTTAGCTATTGTGAACTGTGTGAAATAAATATGGATATTCGGGTATCTCTTTTGCATTTGACATAATTTCCTTCAGATATATATTCAGGAGCAGTGCAGTTATCACATGGTAGCTTTATTTTTTATTTATTTATTTTTTGAGGCAGGGTCTTGCTTTGTAGTTCAGGCTGGTCCTGAGATCAGCCTTGAACTCACAGCAATCCTCCTGCCTCTGCCTGCTGAGTGCTGGAATTAAAGGTGTGAGCCACTACTCCCAGCCCTGTGGTATGTGGTTCTGATTGCTCGTAGGCATGAATCTCCACACCCAGTATGGTTGTATGTGGTTACTGGGGATTGAACCTGGGCCCTTGTGCTTGCAAGACAGGTGCTGGAACCACTGAGCTAAATTCCTGGCCCATTACCTTTATTTTTTAGCTTTGATACTATTTAGCAAAAATTTTCAAAAGAATCCTCAGACCAATAAACAATAGGAAACAAGTTAGAACTGATGAATCATTGGTGCTATCAGTCAGCAGAAGGCAATAAGTTTAAATTTTAATAAAATAGATTTCTTAAGAAAAGCAGCAATTTTGGGGGCCATTAAGTGAATATAATTTTAGAGAGTGTTAAAGTACACCAGACAAAACAATATATTCCTTGGAATTTAAAATTTTTCAGTATTTCTGTTATTTTCATGCATTATCAACAGGTAAATTTTGATATATATATTATTGCATTACTCAACATTTCAAAAGAAAAATCTCTTAGATTGTATATTGTGAAGCTGTCTTTGTATGGCTAAAATAAATTCATGACTTTTCCACTAAACTAAAGCTATATTTTCTCCATGGAATTCATTACCTCTGAATTTGACCTTGCGCTATTGGTAAAGTATATTATTCTGTTCTAAAGTTGTTGTTTAACTTTTCAGAAATGGTTAGAGATTTTGCAGCCAAATATATAAGACATTTAACCCTTAGGATGCATTAAAGGAAATGAAGTTTTGCTATATGATTGAAGAAAAAAACAACTGAATCTGTGTTGAAACTAAATCCAAGAATTTATGAGAATAAATAATTCTGGAGGAGAATAATATGTATTTTCATGAACTGGATGAATTTAATGTGAGTCAAATTCTCAAGGAATAAAACAGACAAATTTTTTGTAAATTTCATACTGAGAGAAGAAACTGTAGATGGAAGAACTGACAGGTTCAGCAGGCTGCAGATGCACAGTAGAGTGACAAATTAGTTCTATCAATCATTACTTATTGGACATATTGTAGAATTATGCCACTAACAGAATATTATTGTTTTATTTGTAGTATATTTATTTATTTGTAGTATTCTATATATTCTACCTTTACTTGTTCCCCTATACTGAAGAAAATTTCTCTATCAGTTTCCTTCAAAATTTAGTCATTGGAATGTAATTTGAAGTATTTCTATTTATTTGGCAGAAATAATTTAAAAATGAGATGGAATTTTAAAATAAAAATGATACTTGTTAAAGATTTAAAGCAAATTGTTTAACCTTATAATTGGTATAGTATAGTATGAGTAGATTTCTTAAATTTTATCATGAATTTTTTTTCAAAAATGAGAAGATCTGCCATCCTGTCTTTGGAGCTGAAAAGAAATGTTAATTTTTCTTCCTGTTTAAGTGAAAAAACCAAGAACAGGACTTTTATAATAGATTAGGTTGATATATTCACAGATTAATTTTCAGAATTCTTTTTGTATTCAAGGACACTATGAATAGGAATAACAGTCATAAAAGAAATAAATTTTGAGGCAAGAATATTCAGTTGTCATGCCAATATATTATTGCACTTATGCATGGTCTAAGCTATTTCAATATGGTTTTGTATTTTAAAACTGTGCCAGAAAATTCAGAGCTTATCTATGCAGAAACTGAGATTCAGACTTAAGCAACTATTAAAAACCATCTATCAATTATAATAGAATGTTAAAGATTTGAGTCCTGAGAAGTCTGGACCTTTTTATTTGCACTATGACCAACAGTTTGGGTGGCAGGTAAATTCACTTTGAGGTAGAACAAGACAGCCAGTTGAAATTCATTTGAATAAAAGAAGGAAAGAAGAAACTTCCTAAATGCTTAGTGAATGGCAGATATTCTTAGCCTTAGAGATTCCATTCTGAGATGAAAATGATTATTTATTTTCTTTTAAAGACCTTTAATTGGATACTTATATTGTAGGCACATATTAGAGGCCAGATAAACAGAATAAAATAAGTGCTGCTTCAACCCTGAAAAAGTTACCAGCCGGTTGGAGCATCACTTTCCTTGGATTTATTGATTACCTTGATTTGAGGGTCGCTTGGGAGGAATGAAATAAAACTAACTCACTGGGGGGGGGGTGCTTCATGGATTTGAGACTGCAATAGCTGATTTTGAAAAGTTGGATGTGAACAGGGAAAAAAATGTTCTAGATAATGAGAATTATATGGACAAAGCCTTACAGAAAGATGCTTCTCTGTTTACACATGATTTACATAGGCTCTGAATAGGGAAGACTTTTATTGCATGATTTTCCTGTAGAAAGAATGACTAATGCTATGTTGTCTTTTAACCAATAAAAATCTTTATTATCATTCAACTTTAAATGATTAAAGGTAGTAGAAAACTAACTACTAGGTACACTAAGCTTGACTGTAATAAGTTCATGAAGAATAAAATCGAGTTAATGATTTTTTCTGCTAAAAGTTATGATTTAATGCTATGTCTATGTAAAATACATTCTATGCATAGGTAGCTCTCTTCTAAATATAAAGAACTGTTATTAATTCATTTTTGGCACAGTGGGTCAAATTCTCAAGGAGCAAAACAGAGACAGTGTTTAATTATTATTTTATGTTTCATGATAAAATTTAGATGGAATAAAAATTCATAATTAACCTAAGAGAAGTTTAAGGAACTTCTAGTTCAGATGACTTCAAAAGGCAGTTAATCAAAAGAAAATCAACATGAATGTAAAATTCACCATTTCACTAATTATACTCTTTTCACTTCATAGTAGCAGCAAAGAATTCCATGTATTTTGTGTTATTCACTTCAAGATTTTGAAAAAAAAAACCCTGCAACTTGTTTGCAGAAAAGTATCTCATTCCATTATGGATAAAATCCAGGTTGATTTGTCTGCTGAAATGGCAATTAGTGTTTTTTAGGCAAGTGACAATTTGCATAGGAAATCTGAGGTGTTTGTTAAGTGGGCACAATGTCAGTCCCTTAGGATCTGAGAGTGAACACGTTGGGAAAAAAGGATAGTTTCAAGGCAAATATTGGTTAGGAGAATATGCATATAGATTGTGGTTGTAAATCAGTGATTATGTAGTATTTATAGCAAACTGATCGGAAGTGATTTCGTGATCAGATTTCTTAAGAGATCTTCAATACAGAATAAAGCAAACAGGTAAATGAATTCTATTTGAAACTTTCTTTGTAGGATAATATTACATAATTCTTTAAAAATTTAAGAAAATTTATTTAAAAAAGTGGTAATACTGAGCTGTTTCTTTTATCCTAGCCTTGAGAATAGACATTAATTGTTGGCACCTAATTTCTTTTGTGTTTGGTACATTGAAGTTATTTTCATACTAATCTCTGCATTATAGAAAAATATCAGTTGTAGTTCACGTCAATTAGAGTATTTAGGGAAATGTTTCTCTATTATATTTGAGATTCATCATGGTAGTAAGAAGGAGGAAATAGCCCTATTTCACATATTAGAAATTCTCCAGTTAGGTAGAGGCCTTGCTTCAGAATACAAAATAATATAATATAGAAGTTTCTTTCTCCCACTCATCTTTCTTTCTAGTTCCTTGTTTCCTAGTTGTAGCAACCTCCTTCTTCCTCTTCCTCCCTGGCTCCTTCATTTCCTCCTTCCCTCTCATTCTTCCTTTTGGCTTCCTTCCCCCATTCTTTCTTTTTGTTTTTTAAAAAAGTAGTCTTTTTATTTATATCAAAGTAGAATTCAAAATTTATACTAGTGTCAAAATATTGTATTTAACCACTTTCAATTTTCTTTTATATTTTTGTTCTCATTTTCATTATATATAATTCCCTGTAATTTTCTACACATGAATAAACTTTCAAATTATTGTTCATTTTCAAGTCTCTTTCTCATTATTGTGGAAATGAATTTTTTTCCATGAAGAAATTAGGTATGATTACTTTTATCCAAAAGATAATCAGGTGGCAGCAAAGAACTAATTTCTAAGCCAACTTTCTTCTCTGTGAAGTTATGTGAATCTAGTGTAGGCCCTCCTAGGAAAATACTCTACCACTGAACCACACCTATATTCTAGATCAACTTTTTAAATAAAAGTTTTCTACAGTGAATCAAAACCATATATCATATATAATTATAATGTTGTATACCTTGTGTTCTGTTATTTTTACACATACTTTAAGTAATTTTCTTTATAACTTTGTCAGGATATTTTATTCATTGAATTATTCAATAACAACCAACTACATATTTATATTCTGTCATGTTTAAAACACACACTGACACACATGCAGGTGCTATCTGTCAAACAGGTATTTTTGAGAGATGGGGCCACAGCAATGAATACAAGGAAGTCTCAGTCTTTGAAGAATTTACATGTTGTGGGGGAAGACAGAGAATTCACAATTAAATATGGGAAATTTTCAGTGATAGGTAACAAAGAAGAAGGAGTTATAGCTATGCTGTAGCAAAATGGGCATTTAGATAAACCCGCAAGTTCACATTGTGTTCTTTGTAAGTACTCTGGTTTAGTGTTCTTAAAGGAAATTGCAATATAGTACAGTATACTCTCTTGATAATACCAAATATAGCATCTTTTAATTTTATTTTATAGACACTTGCAATTCAGAATTCTGAAATGCCAGTCCGATGTCAATTCTGAAATAAACTCTGTAAAGGTTTTTTATAATCTCTTATAAAACCTTCTTAACCTTTTCCTTTACAGAGCTCTGGTAAGAATAAATGCTAACATACAGTGGAGGGTTTGTCAGGCAGTGGCACCGCTGAGCTACATCCCCAGCCCAATGGAAGGGTTAGTAATCAAAACTTGTATAACTAAGATTTTGGAAGTCCTTTAATCTTGTTTTTTGTCAGAAATAAAGCAACACATTTATGCTTGATCCACGATGTTTTTATTTTAAGAGAAGTTATTATGCAAACAAATATTGTAAGTAAAACTTATTGCAATCCAATTGAGTAGTAGATAAAATTCTGATTTATTTGACTATTAATTTTAGTATATGGAGATATTAAGTTAGCTCATTAATTTTAGGAAAAAGAGAGTTGTGATTATATCTTAGATTTTAGTTTTAGTGTCAAGTTTAGTTTTTGCTTTTACATTTTGTATTTCAATACTGTATTCAATTTTTTGTAGTTTTCCTTTTTCACCAATTTGAGTAACAAAAAATTTGTGACATAAAAATTTGTCACATATTGTACTTTGTGTGACATAGTATTACTTCTATGCACTATGATTTTATTTTATGAGCCTTCAAAGTTAGATTACTTAACAGTGTTGTTTCACTTATAAATGTCATAATTTCAATTTGAAGTAATTTAGCAAAAATAATCCAGAAAAGTGATATGTTGGAATGAAGTTAGTGTGTGCCATGGCTTTAACTTTCTATTTCAAGGAATAGTCAAGCAGGCAGTGGAACAATCAAATGGAGGATTTTGTGCAGGAGTAAGCCCCAGTGGCCATTTACTTTCTCACTGTTGGGACACAGTACTCTACACTCCCAGTTTAAAGAGGAAAGCTTTATTTTGGCTCACAGTTTTGTAGAAGTTTCATTTTGTGGTCAGCCAATTCCCAGGTAGGGTGGTGCAGCAGAGGTTCACAGCAGAGGAAGAAGAGCTCACAAAACAGCACGCAGGAATCAGAGAACAATCAGGGGAGGAGGATGCAAGTTTCCAGGACACATCCTGCTGATCCACCTCCTGCTTCCAGGGCTCAACTTGCAGCTTCACAGTTAGCTCTACACTCATAGTGGACTAGTCCACGCTGGGTATCATACCCTATGATCAAATTTATTTCCAAAAACCCCAGCTATGAGTGCCTGTGGGTTTGGGAGAACCTCTACATGTGCATCATAAATTACCCATACCTGTTTTGTGTTTCTTGGCACTGGGATTGATCTTAGAACTTGAACTTTCTTTTCTTTTTTTTTAATTGAAATCTGTATTGGTACATCATGATTGCACTCCACAAGGGGAATTTGTACCAGTATAAGACACAACTTAATTCTCATTTTTTTCCATAGCCCTACCCACCCTACCACCCCCCCATATACATAAAATTTGTTTCCTTTCTTTTTTGTTATAATCTCATTATTTTTCACCCTTCACCCTATTTCACTTTGAGTATTTTCTATTTCACAATATATAACATATAATTCTAGAACTCATTTACATCTTTATTTTCTCATACCAGAGAAAAGATGTGATATGTACCTATCAGTGACCTATTTATTTCACTTATGAGGATATCCTCAAGGTATGTCTATTTAAGTAGAAATGATTAAAACTTATCATTTTTATGGCAGAGTTACTCCATTCTGTAGAAGAACCACAGCTTTTTTTTAATCCAATCTCCAGTTGATGGACATTTGGGTTGTTTCCAAGATGTAGCAATCACAAACTGAGCTGCTATAAACATGGGTGCACATACGTCACTGTGATATGAGTCCTTTAATTCTTGTGTGTATATACCTAGCAGAGAGATGACTGGCTCAAATGGGAGCTCCAATCCTAGCTTTTTGAGGAATCTCCAAACTGATCTCCACAGGGGTTGTATGAGTCTACAGTCCCAACAGTGGAGAAGGGTTCCTTCTTCTCCGCAGCCTCGCCAACATTTGTTGCTGGCTAATTCTGAGATAGGCCTTGAACTTTCTAGGCAAGTGCTCTACCTCTGAGCTACAATGTCAGGCTCATACTGCCAGCTCTTCATTGGGATTTCTTCCATTTCACATACCCTTCTTTCTCACATCTACTACTTGGAATTACTACTTTCAAATAAACTACCCACACCTGAGTCTTTGTTTCATGTTTCTTCTGAGAAAAGCCAAAGTAGAATGTATGATATCTCACGTCTTTGTCATTTACAAATGTAATACTGGGCAAGAATAAACAGGTTGGAAAGCTTGAAACTACTTTCATGTTACAATATTCTTTAAAAAGTATCTATATCTTCAAATTTAACCAATGTAATTTCTGTTTATAATACATGCCTAAAATCATCATTGAATACTAATATTCTGTTTTGTGGTGTGGTTCATGCCACTGTTATATTGGGTAGATCTTTTCAGATTAGAATATTATCAATTTCTATAGCTAGTAAAATAAGAGAAAATGGATTGACTGATGTTTGAAGGATTTCACTTGACACATTCTAAAACATTATTCTAGATAAAATTTTAACAATTTCTTATATAATTTTGGTTTTAGAATAAATATATTTAGATATTTTCTTTTTGAATAGTAAATAAGGTATACTCAAACTGATATGAAATATGATAAACATGGGCTTCTTGTTCTTCTTGGATAAACTTTATTTATATGGACATTACCATCTTGTATTATACATCACCCAGGAGACCAAGTGAATGAATGTTAATAGATGCATATGCTCCATCTCTGCTTGCACAAAAACTAGCGAGACAAAAATTAATATGTTATCTTTTACTCTTTTCATGTTCATCATCATCTCTGATAGCTTGTGGATTCTTAAATAATCAAACTAATATCACATATCAAATAGTGTGCAATTATGTAAATCTTTGTCTTTCATCTTTACCTTTACTAACATGGTAGTTAGTGGTCAGTGATTATACTGAAAGAGTATTTTAAAAACTATTTAAATGTCATTTATTTATAGAGCAATTTTTACATAATACATCTACTACCCTTACAAAAGACCAAGTAGATAAATAATTCAGAGAATATTCATGAGTTTATTCATTTGTTTTGAAAGCCTTGCTTATCTGTAGGTGAATTAATGTGCAAGTTAAATATTCATGAGACAATTATTAGTTTAGATTGTTATATCCAGATGTTATTTTTCTCCTCTTTGTATTCTGTGATGATCATTTGAGATTTAAATGCAGACATTACGTATCATTCTTATAACTGTATATAAAAAATGGATCATAGGATTCTATAAAACTGTCATTTAACTTATTGTCTCCTTTTAAATAATACAATTTCATTGGAATCCTATTTTCTACCTTATAATAATTTACATCTGCAATACCGGTTATATGAGGAAAGCCTTTTAGAATAAAATAGTTTTAAAACTTTGATCTCAGGATTGATTTATGCTCTTCAAAAGTGTTTTAGAAACAATTTTTCTGTATATGGTTTATATCTAATGATTTTGTTTCTATTGGGCTTATTAGACATGAAAACTGGTAGGAATTTGAGATATTTATTTTTAAATGATAATTATAATTACAGTATAAAATAATTATAAATATTTTACAAATACACATATGTTTTTAGAAAAAAAAGTTGTTATTTTCCAAAAACAAAATAAAAATTATAAGAAGTGTAACTTTTTTATGATTGGTAACTATGGTTTAATGAATAATTTTATTTAATATATTTAGCCTAATAGAAATCCTTGGATTTAGCATATCTGCCTCCATATTCAGTGTCTCAAAATATTGTTTTGGTTGAAATAAGTGTCTGAAAAACGTTCAGTCCAGTTTAAATTGGGAAAGACTGGCATATGTTAGTAAACTTTTGAGGCAATCACAGTTATTTCTCTTTGATAAACATAAACATGAAAATGGAATGTTCTTAAAAGTTAATGCAGTGTGGACTTTGGAACTGTATCAATGAACTTCATATTCTCTTTTGCATTGAAACCTATTAGCTCATCTTGTGCACTGTGACACGTGATTTGCAATATACTTTTGCCACTTAGAAATACTAGCTCAGTCAACAATGGAGGTCATCTAACATCACCACCGATCTCTAAAGACAATCTTTACTTTGGGAGAAGGTATGAGGTTTAAAACAGCAGGTAAGGCTTTCCTACATTTGTCCGAAAGTTCAAATTTTATCAGTGAGCAAATAAGGCCAGTTATTTCCTTTGTACTGAAAGATTTTGTTTCCAAAAAGGTGTCTGCCAAATGCGCAAGTCTAACCAATTAGTTTGTGAGTCAGCTGTGCTTGGTGGGAAAAGTCATGTTCTATGAAAGACTGAACAGTTTATCTACATCTCAACAACTGATGAAGTCTTTTCCTCAAGAAAGCACATCTTCAGTAGGCAGAAATCATGCAACAGACTGACTTTCAACTTTGTGACACACATGTTAAAAATGTTATCTGGTTTAGGATGTAAAATTGAAGTGGTGCATTTATATTTTGAAAATGTTTAAGATTTAAGTTTTTATTTTCCTCTCACCATTCAAACAAATTTGAGTAACTTTTCACTGTCACTTTTAATTTTTTTGTAAATTTATATGTAGCAGTGGAATTCTTAGTTGATTTAAATAGTTTTATTTTAAGCTTTAAATATTATTTAAATCCAATAAACATTTTCTTCCTATTCCACAATAGATCTAAAATGTACCAATACACTCAGTAAAGGAAAAAAGAATAAATTCATTAGACATTCCACTAGCATAAATTATTTTTACTTAAAATGTTTCATATAGCATTTATATATATTTTTTACAAGTCAAGTATGATGTATTTTATTGATAATTATTTTAAAGTTTTAAAGTATTTAATGTTCAATAAAAATGGGGAAATTTCAACATACCAATACCCTTGAATATTGTTCAACTAAAAAAAAAAAGATGAAGCTGTTTCTTTTTCATTAAATAGAGTGGGACAAAAATTTCCAAAACTAATAATTCACTTTTAGTTTTGCAGACATTTTTAAGATAACTGCAACTGAAATAAAAGCAAGCACATAAAATTTCTTCCGTAATTATTTGAATGGCTATTTGATGAACTTTAAGTCTTTGAATTTTATCCTGACATGGAAATTGAGAACCCAGTGCATATGTTATGTTCCAAAATGATTCAAAACTATTTGTGTGTATTTTTCACCCTTGCCTACTATATTTTCTGAGTATTAAAATTAACCTTTGGTGTTCTAATTATGTATCTGAATTAAAATGTGATGATAAGTTGCATTTGAGATGCTATTAAGTCGATTTAAAATAATAGTTCATAATTCAAAAGTATATGTAGTCTAAATTATTGTAGATCTAAATGATATGAATGGTGATTTGCACAGAACAAAACAAAACAAAACTGTTTGCAGGCAAATAAAATAATAATATGTATTTAATTCTCCCAAACCACAAAGAGCAATATTGTTTCTGTTGTAATATTTGGTTGTGATCTTTTCTCCTTTCAATGTGGATGAAAAAACATTGAAAATGCCTGTGGAAAAATCAAAGTGAAAAGAAAGATGAGTCACGCACTGTGAACACCAGATATCCTCATAAAGTCTGAGTTATTTCCTCTATTCTTTGTGGATTTGCCCTCCTTCATTGTATTGTTAAAAACAATCTTTCAAAGATGAAAAGAAATTCTCCCAGGTGAGATCATCAACTTATTAAAAGAGTTGGAGTCAAATTTCACAAAATAAATGTATCAATATGTCTTCTGGGTGTTTATTCAGTTAACCTATCTTTATGTTTCAAAGCTTTAGCTGTTTACTCCATCTCCATATTTATCTTGTATTTGAATCCAAATAATCAGAAAGCATGAAGAAAGAAAGTCTAACAAATATGGCCTCACCAAAAGGAATAACTTAGTTCTTTGAATTTTACAGTGTGACAAATCACCATGTTGATGTGTAAAGAACTGACTTTGAGGTACCATGAAATGTATAAGAAATAAAATAATGTTTTTCCCTATTTTCAACTCCATAGCCTCTAAAAGCCAAAATATCAAAACAGCTAAAGTGAAAGTGACAAATTTTTATATGACAATTCTAGTCACCTTTTTATGTTTAATAACATGTTGAAATTCAGTGTATAGTTTATATGACCATTCAAAAACTTTTTTTAATTCTTCTATTTAATAAACACATAAATGAATATAAAGCACATAGCCTTTCTGTATTTCTATTTCCTTCTCTGGAAAATAGTGGTCTACTTATATTACATGTGGCATTTCCTTTCTTGTTGGCTTTAACTTTGTCTTTGTGTTAGTAATGGCAAGCATCCCTTCCTTTCCCTTTTCATCTTATATACAAATGAAGAGACTGTAATACTTATCAGTCTCTCACTTTGCCTCATGGGACACTTTCTTTTCTATTTCAGAGTCTAGAACTCAGATACAATGTAGTGACGTAGCTGTGCTGCAAAAATGGTTGAAAGCAATGTTCCTTACCTGTTCTGTCCAGCACAGTGGACATTGGCCATGTGGGCTTACTGAACTCTAAAAATGTGGCTGATGTGACTGATGAGATGAGTTTTACATTTTACTTATATTTAAGTAATTTTTATTTGGAAACTGATTCTCAATATAGTTTTTAAAAAATCTTTTCAGGGTACTAGAATAATGCATCTACTTTTTGCAACCAAAGACTTTCTTAAATGTCACTACAGACTATGCATTTCTAATGAAATTTAGCATCCTAACTTAGATGCAAAGCATAATGATGGTAGTACTTGGGCTGTCTTAGGTTAAAGTCAATATGCAATATAGGTTAATTTTACCTAGTTTACTTTGCTTTTACAACATTATTTACAGGGAATTTTAAAAGTGGAGGTATGATTCATGTGCAGTTTTATTGAACAGCGCTGAAAATAGCGCAGAAACAGCAGAGTCCTAGCAAAGAAGACTTCGGACGACCTCGGGGAGCAGAACGGTGTGAAAGCTCTTAGGCATGTTCTACACAAGGTCTGACTTCTGTGGTGTGGAGAAATTAATGTTTTAATTTACATAAGTCAATATTGAGAATCTGGTAAAAAAAAAAATAAAAGCCACACACTGTTTTAACTCTTAAACTACTTCATATAGTTACTGGGAGAAGTAAAAGAGTTTAACAGTTTGATCCACCTGTGGTTTAAATCAGAACCTGCCACATACTCAAGTCTTGCCATCTGCAAATGATTCTTCTATCTTCAAACTGAACAAGATTCACTTCACTGTCTAATTTGATATCGATATTGTTCTTATATATTTTTAATTGTACCACAGCCCTATAATTTAATTTCATTAGTTTAAACTGAATTCACTTTGCCCGCTGCCATATGTCCCTATTTGTATGATCCTTATCTGCTCTGTGGATAATAAAGAACTTTTGTACCAAGTTTTACAAAGATGGTACTTTCAGAACCCACCACATCATCATAACTTCCCCAATCACAAGGAAACCACAGTAGCCTCATTCCGCAGTTCAAACCTTCTTTGTGTTTCTCTTGCTGTAAAGATAATGTCAAACACACAAACCATGCTCACTCTCCAGGGAGATTTTTCCCTTCTCATTTTTGGAGTACCCCCACACCTGGCCTTTTTTATTGGCTCAGCTGGTATCTGAAGATGTTTTCCATTTGTTTGGTTTCCTCAGTGAGTATGATCCTCTTTTCTCATAACTATGTAGAGTTGTCATTCCCATTTCAGCCCAGATCAAGCACCTTTGAGAACTTCCGGTGGCCTTTGAGACCACATCTGCTCCTCTGCTAGGTGCACTCAGAGGGTGCTGGTGACTCCCCATGTCTGTACTAGAAGCTATAACAGTAATTGTGTTATAGATATAGCACCTTTCGCATGATTAAAATTTTTTTCTTTTGCTCTCTTTTTTGTTAAGTTGCATTTTCCCAAGAACAATACTAAATGTATGTTTTATACTTTACTTTTGACCTCAAGGCAGACTTATAATATGGTAAACTATAAAATGAACTATTCACAAATTGACAAATATTTGGTGTAAAAATTCAGAAGAAAATAAAAAAGAAGGTTAGCATAGCCAGGTGTGGTGGCTCATGTCTGTAAGACCAGCATTTGGGAGACTAAGAAAGGAATATTACTATGAGTTCAAGGCCAGCCTGGGCTACATAGTGAATTCAGGGTACGTATTGTTTCAAAAGGCCAAAAAACCAACTTCCTATCTAATATTAAGTTTAGTACAGTGGCAAACACCAATAAAGAACTACTTATGAGATTACTAAAATGTGGCTTGCATCCTGGAAGACAGAAGTCTGGTAGTATTAAAGAGAGTACAGGCTAGCACCTATTGTTTTAAATTGAATCCCAGAACCACAATTTATTAGCTGTGTGATCCCTGGTAAATAAGGTGGGATGGACTTGCTTCTTCATCTGTAAAATGAAGAAGGTAAAAACACTATCTAGGACTATCAAACAATATATAATCAATCTAAAACTATAGGAGGAATGAAATGAGTTAACACAAATCTAATTCATCAGAGTGTTTGGCAGAGAATGGGCTTTAGAAGGGGTCAACACACTTAGAGCAGATGAGATTGCACAAAATGTGCTGCAGAGAAGTGTGAACAAATAAAGCGTATGAGAAGTTGAACAAACCTCCTGGGATGCAAAACCTCTGTGGATAGTGGTAGGAGGTAAAGCAAGGAAGGAATCAGCTGGACATAGGGTAAAATGTCATTAAAGGGTCAGAATGGTGACACTTTCCAAACTGATTTTTGCTTTAGTTTGGATTTGAGGAACATTTTTGTCAGAAAATAGAATGACAAAATATTATTTAGGTATATTAGAGGAACTATCTGTTGATAGCACAAGCTCATGAATAGATTTTATTACTATGCCCACTGAATTTATAGGGAAACTGAGATAGAGGGAGATGTGACACAGAATATGAGGGTATCAATATTTGATTCATAGAACTTCTATGATAGGTTAACATAGACAAATATTTAACACTGTAAAATAGAGTAAGTATCCAATGAGGGAACTCTACAAACTTATAGTACAATTACTATCTATCCTCAAGAAGTTATCCTCTTTTCTTTTTTCTTAACATCATCTAATACAGGCTAAAACAATGTTGCCATGTACCATACCGTGAAATGTTTTGAGTGATTTTAAGTTCAATTTATGTGTCTTAGAAAGACATAAAAATAGGCTAAAATAAAAATAAATTTTATTTGGTCTTCACAATGATCTTCCTCAGCAGACAAAGTAACTGTTAGAATCCAGAAACTGTGATGACTGTTGGAGGGACAAAATTCCTGTAGATTCCTTGATATATTTATCCCCAATTTTCCTACTACTATGCCACTTCCATAGTCAGAGACCAGCTCCATGGAAAGCAAGAAAGAAAAGAAAGGAGTAACTGGTCTTAAATCACTCAGTAGGTAGGTAGTTTGTGTTTGTCAGAGGCTCTAGAGAACGTCTTTATGGAAAAGCAGTTGCAACAGCTGGGCCAAGTTAGGGTTGAAAATTATCAGTGTTTTTGACAATCTATAGTAGTTTTCTTTATTTGACTGAATCAAGACTTAATTAATTTAATTTGTTTATAATTTGTACCTAATGTTGCAACTAATATATTTCCAGATGTTTTTGTTACATGAATCATCAGTCTTTTGTTACGTGCTTTGATGACATGCCTAAAACTAAAGGGTAATGTTGATCTGCACATTACTTGACTGTTGGAAACGCCAAAAGATAACTTGATTGTTGATCCCTTCTTATCTAAAATGTCTGTGTGGACATGGAGCTTGTTCTCATTCATCCAAATGTATGATTGGATTATTTTACATTTTAAGTTATTTTATTGTGAAATAGGTACATTTTACATACATATCATGATCAAACTCAACCTTGATAATTTTGTACCAGTATATGGCATGACTTCTCATTTTTTCCCATTCCCCTACCCACCCTACAACCCCCACGTTCTATATATATAAGCTTTGTTTCCATTTTTTTATTACCATCTCAACTTTATGTTTTTTTGATGTAAAGGAAAAAAGTAACTTATGTTACGAAGATGTAAATTATGTTGTTAATACATGCAAGGATTTTTCCATTTCCACTCTAGAGTACTTAACACTTTTTCTTGAACATAAAAATTACAACTGTCAGGAGTTGAAAAATATACATTTGTAATATTAAGCCATACTTTTAAGAAACACTTAAGCAAGTGAGGTTTAAAGACAAGCATATTGTAATCCTTTCTGATAATTTCCTAAACAAATAAAAGCATTGTGTCCTTGCCCATTTTTCAAATAAAGAAATCCTCCCATTATTTGTAAATTTCTGTGCCATCAAAAAAAAAAAAAAAAAAAGAAACGCTTGAAAGGAATTGTATATAAATTGCAGCAGTTACAGATCTGTAGTTATGAAGTGCATGAGAACACTTCTCTAGCTCCAAGTTTTCTTCTGAAGGAGAAATTTTTCCTTTACATAACATGGATTTTAAAGAATATGGATATAGCCTGGCAAGTAAGTTGAACTTTTGTGAAAAGGATTGAGCATTATTATTAACTGAGGGATTAAATATTTATAAGAAGTTTGAGGGGGAATTTGTTAATTACTAAAAACCGGAGACTATCAAGTAACAATCTTGTCTATTTTATATGGTTATTAGTGATGAAATATTTTTAATGAATATTAGCAATTTTACTTGTGAACTTAAAACAAATCTTTTGGTAACCATTATAAATGTAAACCTACATAGATTTTAATTGTGGATTCAACTTGTACTTAAACTAATAATAGAGGATAGTTCTTATGTTAGTATAAAGGACTAAAGATAGTATATGTGAGATGCTTAAAACAAGGCTCAATGCTCAAAATATGTTGGCTTCTATGCAATTTTTTTATGTTTTCTGTAATACTTCATGTCCAGAGCTTTAAAAATTTAACTTTTTGTTATGACTTTGTTTCTATGATTATTTACATGCAGTTATACTCCTAAAATTTCAGTCATTTTAGGCTTTATTTTACTTAGCTATAATGCTGTGAAATTTTAACATTTCCTTCACTAACTATATGAAAAAGTAAGCTCCTGTATGTCTACTGAAGTTACTTTGTAATATGGAAATTTAAGTACAACACGTAGTGTATAAATTAGTCTGCACTGCTGTAATTTTTTATCTTTGATTTTGCATAAATCTTTTAAATACCAAGTACTTTGTTCACTATAAAAAGGATATCATAGAACATTTTCATCTTTTACATGTAAACGTTTAAAATGCATATATATTATATCAGCGCTTAAAAATTGAGCTAAATTAATCTTGCTACAACCCTAATAGATTAAATTTCTGACAGGAAAAGGACTTTATTTCATTTAAGACAAATTCATCAGAGCTAGAATCAAATTATACTATAGACCTATAAAATCATTACTATAAAATTCAGCTTTACATCATTTCCGGTTACTACATAGTTTTCTACAAGTTTATACATAATCACTTTGATTTTATAAACTATATTTTACAATTTCTTTTGCCTCCCAAATTTCTTAGAACATTAAAATGAATGTCTTATTTGCTAGATTGGATATTTAATTCAATATTTTTATTGATAATAATTTTAGGATATACTAATTTTAATATTTGATTTTACTTATTTTATTTTTCAGTACCAGGGATCAAAATCAGGGCTTTGCACTTATCAGGCAGGCATGGTGACACTGAGCTAAATCCTTGCTGCTAAAAATTAATTTTTAAAGAGGATATCTTTATGGCATTTGTATTCAAAACAGTCTATAGTCTATAAGTCTGAGATTCCACATTTAATGTTACTTTTATTTATTTATTTTATTTTTTTATTTTTTTTTGAGACAGGGTTTCACTTGTGGTTCAGGCTGGCCCAGAGCTCAGCCTCAAACTCACATCACAGCAATCCTCCTGCCTCTGCCTCCCGAGTGCTGGGATTACAGGCGTGAGCCATCACGCCCGGCACCGTGGTATGTGGTACTGATTGCTGCTGGACGTGAGTTTCCACACCCAGTGTGGTATGTGGTTACCGGGGAATCAAACCCAGGCCCTTGTGCTTGCAAGACAGGCACCGGAACCACTGAGCTAACTCCCCGGCCCTAATGTTACTTTTATTAACAAGCATATTAACTATCCTCTATATTCCTGAAGTGTGTGATAAAATGGCCTAGAATTCACATTTGTTTTGTAAAAGATCATATTTTTGTTCTTATTTAAGACATCTGCTTATTATCTAATTTGAATTATCATGTAGAAATTATTTTTTAATTTAAAAAGGAAAGTAAATAAAAGATTTTAGTCTGAAAATTACATTCCAATGTCAACTAAATACATGGCTTTTATTTAGCATTATTTCTCTAACACTTTATTTTATAGTATTTAATTATTGATGCGCAATTGACTATCTTGCATCAGACAAGCAGACAGAAGATAAACAAGATAGTATATGTGAGATGCTTAAAACAATGCTGAGGGCATAGTAAATGCTAAAAACAAAAGCAAAAACAAAAACAAAACTTTTGGTTGTTACTTAACTTTATCTTTTTCCTTACTTACATAAAGGAAAATGTTTTTTAAAAGACTATTGTAAGAATTCAAGTGTGTACAACATACTTCAAGTACATGAGGTACAGCCGATAGTGTTATAAATAAATTTAATAGAACTTATGTAGCAGATATTGTTATAGTTAAGATAATATTTTAAATGAACACTCCTACACCTGTGCACTAAGCTATGAAAGTAATAACTAGAGGTGTATTACTTTTTGTTTCTATTATTCCTCCAAATGATATGTGTCCTCCAGACCTGCATAGGAATGGAAAAAAGGATTGGAATTACTAGACTTTCTTAGAGACTTCTATTTGATAACAAATAAAGATAGTAAATAATGTCAATTCATTTGGATAATCTCAAATTATTTCTCTTTTAAATTTAGATAAAGAACAGAAGAAAAAATCTTTTCATAATTTTCAGTCAACCAAGAATGATGTGACAAGTGACACTCACACAGAGAATTTAATGACCAGTTTATCACATGTGTATGCTTCAGGTATGAGTATGATTAACAAATGTAATTCTTTTATTTTCTTTAACAGATGAACTACATGTGATCTATGTATGCACTGTAGCAATTATGGTATATTCCCCTTAAGATATTTAATTTACTTTTCAAGGTAAAATGACCAGATCCTTTTGTGGAAAAAACATCAGATAAATTCCTTCCCTAGGAAATGTTGAAGGGCCACCCGCTCCACAGGCATTAATCTAAAGTGGTTGACTGATCTGGGTGAAAATTGTCATCACCTGGGACACGGGAAGAAGATTATTTACTTGTATTATATTGCTTACTGCTTGGTGTCTCCTTTTAATGTCTTTTATTTCCAGTGATGAAACTCTATCTCTTGGGGACTTTCCTGGCCATGTTTATTTAATGACTTTGCTGTTCATCATTTGTTTTTCTTCCTCTAGATTTGTTGCCCTCAAAGGATGGTAAGGATTTAACAAGATCCTTTCTCCTACAAGTGGTAAATATTCTCCTGCATTACATCAAAAGTACTTTTGATGTTAAGAATAAAATCTTGGATTTCCATAATCCTCATCAGCTCCTGGAAGGTTTGGAAGGGTTCAGCTTAGAGCTGACCGATCACCCTGAGTCTCTGGAGCAGCTGCTTGTGGACTGCACCGATACCCTGAAATATAGCGTTAAAACAGGTGATTGTCTTTGAATTTGGTGTTCCTGAATGCGTGATCTAATGGCCGAGAATGCATATTTGTTTTGTAAAATATCTTATTTTTGTTCTTATTTAAGACATCTGCTTATTATCTAATTTGAATTATCACGTAGAAATTATTTTTAATTTAACAAGAAAAGTAAATAAAAGATTTTAGTCTGGGAGTTACATTCCAATGACAACTAAATGCATGGCTTTTATTTAGCATTATTTCTCTAACATTTTATTTTATAGTATTTAATTATTGATGCGCAATTGACTATCTTGCATCAGACAAGCAGACAGATATATAGTTAATATTTTATTTTGGAATTTGTGTTTTCAGATTATATAATATCATTATAACTCAGTTATTAAACATATACAGTGATGATATTTCCAGGAGCAATTTGTCTGGATACATTCTATAACCCCTTCTTCCAAAGTCTTAAATAGGTACTAATGGTGTCTGGGAATGAACATTGTCATCAAAAAGTGGCAAAACAAGTGGAACTAAATACACTGTCTCTTCTTGTGCTTCTTCATTTCTTATTATGTGGTTTTGGAAAATATTTTGTGTATCATATTAGTAATTAGATATTACTTATGTATTATGCCTTATATTTAATATAAATAAAATAATATGTACTTTTATTATAATAATATATTTTTTACATGATGCACTCCAAACATCGCAGATATTTTATCATTAGACAAAACTGATCTACCATACTCTTTTTGTTTTTTTGAGACAGGGTCTCATTTTGTAGTTCAAGCTGGCCCTGAGCTCAGCCTAACTCACATCACAGCAATCCTCCTGCCTCTGCCTCCCAAGTGCTGGGATTACAGGTGTGAGTCACCACGCCAGGCACTGTGGTATGTGGTACTGATTGCTGCTGGGCATGAGTCTCCACACCCAGTATTGTGTGTGGTTAATGAGGGAATCAAACCTGGGTCCTTGCGCTTGCAAGACAGGCGCCGGAACCACTGAGCTAAATCCCTGGCCCTACTATACTCTTATATTGAAATAAAAGGCAGAGAATAAGAAAAAGAGAAAAGAAGAAAAAAAATTATCTTTCTTTTTTAATGTAACATTGTAAATGTTGACTGAAGCCACAGCCCTGCCTCTGCATATATTTCTATTTCCATTTCTGCACATCTTAAATCAGAGAGGAAAAAATAGACTCAAGGATAAAAGTAAATAATAAAGGTAAATAATAAAAGAAATCAATACAGTTCACAATTTTCAAACATTCTATTTCATCCAATTAACATGTATTTGTTGAACATCAACTTGTTGAGGAATCACATAGTTGCTAGGGAAAATGGCTGTGTTGAAAATATGAGTAAATAAAGAAAACCAAGAGGAATTTTCAAATAGTGGTGATGCAATTAGCCTGTAAAGTTAATCTCTAATCTGTAAAACTAGTTCAAAGTAATGTACAAAAGAGTTTCAAGGAACAATCTGTTTTGGATCTAAAGAAGGGAAGAGTAAAATAAATCAAGTTTAATATAGATGGTTCAAGTATTAAGCATTAGTTGCCAAGAGGAATTATCTATATTCAGCTTAATAAACTCCACAAATCATTCTGAAAAGGACTTAATTTTTTTTGAAAAATATAAACAATTATTGAATGAAAATTATTTACTTTTAAATAGCCCTTCCTCCATATGCCCAAGAAGTCTGGTGAAATAATTTTTTTCATGCCCTCATCTTTTGGATCAGGAAACCCTCACTTTTGAGTTTGAATTTTTTTTTTTTTTTTTTTTTAGCATAGCACGTAGATCAGTTGTATAAACTGATCCATTGTTTCCATAATGCTCCTTTTCCAACTCTGACTGGAAGCAGTTGCATGTAAATCCAACCTTAAAACTAACTTCTTTCAAATGGCCTTCCTTCTAACTTGCCCCTTTTCACTTCCCTGACTGCCTATGACCATTTAGAAATGATCCATAACAACACTGTTCTCTATAATTGTAATGAAACACATATATGTCATTATGTAATATCTTTTACTACTAACTGTAAAATCTACATGTTAGTGACCACAGCCATCTTGTATTCCCCCTAATTAACCCTGTCCCTGTGTGTGATGGTTGGCCACTAATGCTCATAGAATGACATAATTCTTTTAAATGTGCTGATTCACATGTGTCTGAGAAATTGCCATTGAAGTCAACTAGTTCTAGACTTATACTTCTATTTTGACCTATTTTCATTTTTTTCTATGTTGCTAGGACATCCTCGCTATTTTAACCAGCTTTCCAGTGGGCTTGATATGATTGGGCTGGCAGGTGAATGGTTGACAGCCACTGCAAACACGAACATGTGAGTAGTCTTCTGCACTGAAGGAATATGAAAATGTTAGAAACAAGCCACAGTAAAGAAGCACATTGTGGTATTTACATTTTGCTGGGAGAAAAGCAAAGAAGCTGCTACATGTTCTTTGTGTGATACAGAGCTCTATCCAGTCCTCTTCTATCCTTTCTCTGGAAACATCCTCAGTTGGATTCTGTGGTAATGGTAGGGCTCAGTGACTAACTTGAGTCACTACTCTGCACAGCGGAAGTCAAGTTCCAGAATAGGACTCAATTCAACGCTTCTCTAAACAACACAGAGTGCAAAGAAGTCTAGGACACAAAACTGCACATGAGCAGATGCCTGAATGTAATTTAGAAGTTTGATTTCCATGGACAGTAAGGAAAGGAAAGTTTCAAAGAAAAGTCATATTCTATTCTGATGTGATTCTTTGAAAATATTGACCTTTGCCAACCAAATCTTCTGGCCACTAGAAAACTAGACACACTGCTGTACTGTTTTGAAAAAAAGCCAATTTTAGAGGAATAGTTTTCAAGGTTAAAAAGGACAAGAAAATGATTGGATGCAAAAGTGAGAAGAATACTCTGTGTCAGATGGTAATATAATTTAAGTACCAATTGCAAGAAAGAGCTGGTAGAAATTTAAACTTTAAAACCATAAAGTAAACATTTATGAAAAGAGACTGCTCTGCGTGGAAAACCTAGTTTTATTTTAACTGTTTAGTTAACATTTAGCTTTTAATGATGCATAATTCATGGTGGTAATTAGCACTTTATAGAAGTGAAATGCAAATAAAATGGCCTATAAGGTTTATTGCTATTTTTAATTTTATTGCCTAATCACAGTCCCTTATTTAATCTGCATAGAGCACACTTTGCTTTTAAAATGATGCTTTTTTGAGATACTGTGATGTATTTTATGTGCTATATGAATTATTACATAAAATTAATATATAATAATATTCTATTGTCTGGAATTCCATTAGTTGAGGCGATTTGTATCAATACAAAATATATAGATTCTTGGGCTTCAATGGAGAAACAGTAAAAAAGAAAGTAATTAAAGTTGTAAAAATGAAAGATTTAAGGAATGATTTTTACTCAGTGTCCTCGCTTGCTGATGAATGCTTTTTTTTAAAAAAAAAATTTGAGATAGTGGAAAATATGTGAGAAGGAATTAAACAAAAATCAAATTCAGTGCCTAATTCTACCTCTGTACATGCTTTTAAGTTTAGTGAATCTTTTTTTGTTTTGTAAACACCTACTTCATGGACTTAAAATAGGGTAATTTGAGTGGAAATTGTTGGTGATGCAGCGCCTTCTGGCAGCAGTAAGACTTGCTCAAATACAAGTATACAAGATTTTCTTCTCATTTTGTTTCTTTTAGAGTTAAAAACTTAAACTTATTTTATTCTTCAGTATTACTGATTTAACAATGGACCTTGTCATGCTAGCAAGAGTTCTAGCATTGAGATATATCCCTAACCTTTAAGACAGTAATTTTATCAGGCTGACCTCAAATTTGGTGTCCTTCTGTCTCACCCTCTAGATTAGCTGGGATTATAGGAATGCATCACACGACCAGTTTAAGAATCTTAGTACCAGTGGATTTTGTTAGCATGAGACTCTGACTAGAGCTAAGGGCAAGAGCTTGTGTATTATTATGCATTTAGCTTCTTTCACCCTGAGTAGCAAGGTTGGTGGAAGTAAGGGGACTTAGGAAAGGGTAGAGGTGGTGTTGTGGATCTGACTAACACTTGATACAAGTACAAGTGAATGTTTGATCCTCTGAAATCCTGTGGTTCAAAAATGACTGCTCCCAGGAATTCTATCTGTAGGAAGGAAACAAAATGAATTTGGTCTCAACCAGCTCTCCTGTGGTCTCTGCTGACCAGGGTCAGAATGATCTGAATCCAGAAAAACTATAAGAAAGAAAAGCAAGGCACAGAGGACCAGAGATCTGTGCTGACCAAAAGCAAATTTTATTTTTGCAGGCGTGCTTATATAGTGTACATGTGCAAAGGAATACATCATTCTACCACTACCAGGTAGTCCTTCCTATACTCCTTCCTGATAAACTACAGAACACCAGAAACAGCACAAGAGGAAGCTAGTTTGAACAACTGCATCTTACCTCACAGAACAACAAGTGAAGACACGAAGGTTATTGCTGAGTGTCTCAAGAGACAGCAGGCAAACAGTGCTCCTTAACAGGATGTTCCCACGTTGCTATCTTTAGCCTCTGTGTGCTCGGTCTTCCAAACACAAAGGACAGCAAGTTGGGGCACCAACTTGTCTGTATGATCAGACTCCCCAGATGGCCTCCAACAGTTTCCTCGGGCTAACAGGTTATACAATACAGTATTCATTTCTCCAGATATAATAGCTGAGCATTCTTGGCACTCCCAGCAGATACCCCACCTTGTCCTGCCTCAGGGGGAAAAGGAAGCTTTTGGGAGGGAGCTTAGGGAATACAGGATTCGAGGAGGCAATTCTGTAAGTTTGTGCTGTGTCTAAGTGATAGTGACCACAATAATGGGGCTTGCATAACATCCAAAGGTCTTAGAGACAGAGCAAGTGGAAAGCTTTCTAAAGCAGCATATCTAACATAATTTCCTTTTCCCCACTCACTCCCATAATGTGAGAATCTATAATCTACTCTTTTAACAAAAATCCTTAGTGCAATACATACTGTACTGTGGCCCTCATGTCTTAGAATCGACCTTTTAATTTACGTTTCCAGCTTACCTTCTACTATATCTCTTGAGAATAACTGTACCCACTCTTTGATATTGTAGAGTACATTTTATATCTTTCATTGTTCATTGAATGTAGTATGTACGGAGGAAAGCTTGATAGCACTCTTATTCTCAGCTTCTTTCTGAAAAGTTAACTGCAATCTCATCTAATTTAGAAGAGGTTTTCCATTTATCACTCTCTGGAATGTCTTCCATGGATCCTGTATTCTTGTCATACATCATCTTATGGCATCACATCTATGATTACTGAAAACATTATACACTTAGCCTGATTTAATGTGTTTTTAAAAGCTCAGTCTTACAGTAGAAAATAGTTTAAAATTTTTCTTAAAAAGGCCCTTTGTACCTCTTTCATGTTCTACAATATATCATCTGTAGTTTTAGTTTTCTTTCTAATTTGCTCATTAGAATAAGACATATATACATGTATTATGATAACTGGATATGAGACTAGATTTTAAAATTCCTTTTGGTGGGAAAAGTACTTCTACCTATTTCACAAATAATATACTATTTTTGCACAAATAATATACTAGTAGTATGTAAGATATGGTTTTGAGCATATAAAATATAACCATTTCCCATCTACTATAGAGTGCAAGTGTAAACTCTTGTGTAGTATATAATTTTATTAATCCTTTTCATATAATGCACTGTTGATATTTAATATGTGCATAACAGGTTTACATATGAAATAGCCCCAGTATTCACTATCATGGAAACAATTCTTCTCAAGAAAATGCACGAAATTATTGGCTGGAGAGAAATAGAAGCAGATGGAATATTTTCACCTGGTAAGAAAAATCAAGAAATCATTTCTATATGATAAATGAATCATCTATTAGGGTGTGTATTTTAAAAACAGTGCAGTGATTTAAGACCACGTTTCTGATAACTCTGAAACAATTACGTGTTCAATGAACAGTTTTGATTATTGAAATTAGATTAATATTCATTATTTCTCTTTTGTAGGTGGGAGTATATCAAACCTCTATGGTATACTAGTCGCTCGATATAAACAATACCCAGAGGTAAAAACAAAAGGCATGACTACACTTCCTTGCATCGCATTATTTGTTTCTGAACAAGTAAGTACAGAAATTAGGTTTTCCAGGGTTGGGGATTTAGCTCTGTGGTTCTGGTGCCTGCCTTGCAAGTGCAAGGACCCCAGTTAGATCCCCAATAACCACATGAAACAATTCTGGGCATAGAGACTCACATCCACCAGCAATTAGCACCACATACCACAGTGCCAGGCGTGGTGGCTCATGCCTATAATCCCAGCACTCAGGAGACAGAAACAGAAGGATTGCTGAGCTCAGGGCCAGCCTGAACTACAAAATCAAGAGCCTGTCTCAAAAAGACAAAAAAAAAAAAAAAAAAAAAAAAAAAAAAAAAAAAAAAAAAAAAAATCAGATTTTCCAGGTTTAGAGACTCTTTCAAGATAACCTGATAAAATAATGACTAATAATGTTAGCTTCAAGTTTATATTAAATATGTTTGGATTTACATATTAATATTGGAAAAGCAAAAATCTTTCCAGTGAATATCAACTCTATAAATAAACAATTAGGGGATAAATTTAATTTTGACATATGAAGAACTATCCATATAGTGTGATTATAAATATATACAGCATATCCTTAGCAAGCAAATCAAGCTACAAAAACTTCAAAAATTTAATAATTTTCTTTAACATTGAAGAAATACAAGAAAATGTAATTAATATTTTATCTTTTTAGGTAGAAACAAAGAACTTAATTGAAAAATTTACTTTTTAGATAAATTCCTCAGCTATATGTCTCTTATACTGTATTAACAGTAAATCTATTGAAATATTATTTTGTTTTGATGTTTCAATTTTGTGTATATTATCAAAACTTTTTTTAAAAAGTAACCCATGTCTGATATAAATCTGATCATTTTCTTACAAAGAAAATTTCTGATCTCCAACTGTAATAGAAGTTCCACTAGAACTCTACCTGAAAGCATTCAGAAACATGGCAATTTATTTGAAACATTCCAATTTTTGAAGTGTCTGTCCATTGCCAAACTCAAATTGGCATTAGTTACTTGTATAATATGAACCTGGGTTATTGGTACATGTCGATGCAATCTACTATGAAAATGAATGTAACACTTATTTGCAAATATGACTTCTATCAAGTATGACTTTACATTGTTTGATATAAAATATTTAAAATACAGTGAACACAAGAGTTTAAATTCCACAATGTAGATTCAAGTAAATAATTTCCTATTTAAGCTATATATTCACCACCAAAAAGAAAACATGACTAAAATTTTAATTTCTATATTTTTCTCTATCTTTCCTGGCAATTAAAAATAATCCAGGCTAAGTTTACTTTTTGGAGCTGCAATTACCTCCATATTATTGGTATTATTTATATAAGGCAGAAGGATCCCAGCAAAATAGATAGCAAACTAGAAGGAAATGGGTCAAAGCTGATGTCAGAATCAGAATTTAGAATCACAAGCACAAGAAGAATCTGAGGATATCTTCAAGTTTTATTCTTAAAAAAGTCAGATCTGTTTGCTGCATGAAAGATTTACATGGAGAACATTACAATTCAGTTTATAGATTATCTGACTTCAGGTGTGTATTGAGGATTAGAATATTTAATCTCCCGCTGCATGTGAAGAGTTGCAGTTGCACCTTTCAGAAATTGATACTAAGATCATCTTGAATTCATCAAATGTGGTGATGAGGGCCTGAAAAACATGCTTTACAATTGGTCATAGGTATTTATACATGGATGTATACATAAACACATGAACTGCTATGCTTACGCACTCCCAAATGCACAGGTGTGTGATTATTGAATGTACAAGAAATAATGGCTCTTCAATTTTTGCTCAAGGGTCACTATTCAGTGAAAAAAGCTGCAGCACTTCTTGGTATTGGAGTTGATAATGTGATTGAAGTAAAATGTGATGAAAGGTATGGATCCTAATATATTCGCAGAAGTTTTATTATCACTGTGTTTCACAGTTTAAAATTTTACTTCCTATTACTTCAACTTTTAGTAAAAATACCCTTACAGATTAGCTTCATTTAAATTTTACCTAGAAGCAATTATGATATAAGAATCAAAGTGTTCTCTTATTAAAACTTATTTACCAAGTATGATCTTATACATGTATGTTGGCCAATTATGTGTTCTCTGTTTTTCTTTAATAGATAGACTCAACTGTCAATATAATCTTGGTTGATATAAAAATCTGACTGGATTAAGTGGAGTACAGAGTAAAAATAAAATCTCAATTGCTTTTTATATTACTTACAAGTAAAATAAAAATTTAACATATTCTAAAAGAACACTTTAGGCATATCAAACATACATCAACCCTGTGTTATATTCTATAATTTGGCTTATTAATTTTTTGTGTTAGAAATCTCACCTCATGAATTTGTATAGACTTTTCTCTTTTTAGACTATTTTGGAGTATTTCATTTTGCAAATGTAAACAAATTTCACAAATCATTATTAGATAAATATGTTTGATTGTCTTGTAGAGCACCTTGATTTCTTGGAATTGTATCATTGGCTCAGGTTTCCATTTCAAGTTTGGTAAAGATTTTCTGTTTTTGTTTTTTTAGTTAATTAGGACTTTTATTTATGATATTTAGCCTGCATATTATCAATATTTATATATTTGAAAAATCTGATAAATTATTTATTATTAATTAAAACAATATGTATCTTGAAATGTACTGACCAGCCAGTTGTATACTATTACTAATTACCTATTCATGCATTTTATCTCCATTTTTTAGTAGTTTATAATTCTTAGTGGCTAAAAACAAGTCTATATATTTTGAAATTCTGAAATATAAAATACATGACTACAAAAGATTTTGACTCTACCTTTAAGTTTATGATTCAATATTTTGTCTCAAATTATCTGATTATATATTCCTTGTACAAACTCTGAGATTTGTCCTCTTTTGATACTTTACACCATTTCTATTATAAACAAAATTTTTCATTTATTAATTAACAAAATTAGTTAATACTTAGGAATATAATTACTTTCATAACCTCTTACTTTGCTCAACACTCTCATGTTTCTGTTAACAACTTCAGGTTTTACAGGTTTACAAACGTATTTGCTCCAATTAGGTTGATATTTTAAAGTATTTTCTTCCTTCTTTCCTCCTTCCTTTTCTCTGTATCTTTCCTTTTTTCCTTCCTATTTCCTTCCTTCTTCATTCTGTCCTTGTTTTTTCTTCTTCTGTCTCCTATTAATTTTTTTTCAGAGAAAAAAATACAGAGTATTGATTATAGTATCCTTATGTTACTTTTGACTTAATGGGATACTCCTAATAAATCCTCAGTAGGCTTGGTGGTTTTATTCTCCTGGTTAAATCAAGTAGAGAAATATTAACTTTCATTTTTCCTTGGAAATTTGTTTTACAGACAGACAAAATCTCCTTGACTTGTATCAGTCTCTTTAACCGAGCAATTTGGATACTTGATTTTTCTATCTTAATATTAAGAGATCTTTACTTTTTAATTAAAATGTAATAACAGAAAAAAAGAAAGAAAAAAAGACTTTTCTTTAGTAAAGGATGTATATACTTAGGTGATTAAGTAATAAACTGAGCATTTTCTATATGAAACAAGATGTTTTTAAGTAATTGAACATTTACCTAATGCTTGTCTATATTGACAGATAACAAAAAATAACCTTTTATTTATTTACAGTCATTTATTCTTCAAAATGATAGACTTTTCATGTGTATTAACTTACAGTAAGTTGTTATATATTTACATTTTCAAGGGGAAAGATGATTCCAGATGAGTTAGAGAAGAGTATATTACAAGCTAGAAGAAAGGTATGTTTCCCATTCCATTGTCAACATGTAAATGTAGCTTCATTTACTTTACCAATTTTCATGAATAGAAAACAATTGATTAGAAAATTTCTAATAAATGTAAAATAATCCCTGAGTTTATATAGTTCCTTATATAATTAAAGTGGAATTGTTAAGTATCATTTCTATATTTCTTTGACAGTATTATTTGTTATGTTATCAAGGGAAATGTTATAAAGGTATTTCCCCTACAACAAAATTCAATCATCCCTATTTTTACGGTGTTATTTTCTTAGAATAAATTCAGAGAAAAATAATACATGAAACTCAGAGGCTAGGATATTAATTCACCTTATGATTAAGCAGATTCAGTCCTTTATGTACCTTAAATTATTTGAATCTATTTGGTATTTAATATCAGAATCAACGTTATCCAACCGTCTGACATCTAGAAATGTAATGACTAAGTAATGATATTATGCTTGAGAACTTCTTTTGAGATGATAAAATGACAATGCTGAGCAGTTTAACTTCTCCAGGGCCAAATTCCATTCTGTGTCAGTGCCACAGCTGGAAGTACAGTGTTTGGATCCTTTGATCCCCTCCAGGACATCGCTGATATTTGCCAGAAATACAAACTGTGGATGCATGTGGATGTAAGTTAGCACCTTTGGTCTGGCTTATAAAATCCTTGTAAGAAACCTTTCATACAAACAGTCTTTAGAGTCTTAACAGGCAATTCAAGCAATATAAAAATTATCCTGTACCCACATTTTTTACTCAAATAGATATAGACAGAGTAAATGTATTTGTATAAATGATTTTAAATTGGTCTGATTGCATTATGGACAGGGATACCAAAGTATCAAGTGATACTAACAAGTCTAAAAGTCTCTCTCTCTTTATATATATATATATATATATGCTAAAGTTATCTAGTGCTAGTGATGCACCAAAAAATATATAGACAAGTTAGATTTGATGCTGGGTTATTGAGAGGTATAAATAGCTGTTTTGCAGTACTGGAGTCAGACCCAGGGCCTCATGGCACATGTCCTACCACTGAGCTGCTTCCCAGCCCGTTGGATTTTTAAAATTGATTTCATATACATATTGTGATCATAATGGACATTGACAATTTGTATCAGTACATGACACTCCTTAATTTTCATTTGGTATTAACCTGCCAAAGACTAAATCTAGATGTATGTCTTTTACAATGAAACAAATTCAAATCAAAGTGGATTAGAGACCTAAATATTAAAACAGAAGCTCTAAACCTGCTGCAAAACAGAACAGGTAGAACTCTTGGAGACATTGGATTAGGGAAAAACTTGATGAACAAAACGTCAGCCATACAGAAGGTAGCAGAAAGCATCAACAGCTGGGCTCTCATCTTACTAAAGAGCGTCTGCACAGCAAGAGAAACCACCCGCAAAGTGAAAAGACAAACAAAAATATGAGAAAAAATTTTACCAGCTATTTCCCAGACAAAGAGCTGCTATCTAAATATCTCTTAATATTCAACCCAAAATTTAGGACATCATCCTGAAGAAATAGTCAAACATAATTTGACATCAAAGGAATCTTTAGCCCATTGCACTAATTTCTTTGCTTTTTTAAAAAAATTGATTTATTTATTGGTATATTTTATATACACATCATGATCATGCTCAATATTGAGAATTTGTGCCAGTACAGTACATGAATTAATTCTTATTTTTACCCATGTCCTTACCCACCCTACAACCCCCCACATACATATACCTTCTTTCTTTTTTTAATATTATATATTTTTTTCTTTCATTACTTATCCCTACCCTTTCTCATTTCATATTTGATATTTCACAGTATCTATAATATATTCTAGGATTCATTTACAAATTCAGATTCTCATACCAGAGAAAGATGATGTTTATATATCTGTGATATATTTACTTCACTTATGAGTATGTCCTCAGGTATATCCATTAAACTTATCCTTTATTGCAGAGTGATACTCCATTTTATATTCAAAAAATCACATCTTCATCTTCCAATCTCCAGCTGATGGGCATTTTGGTTGTTTCCAAGATTTAGCTATCACAAACTCAGCTGCTATGAACATGTGTGCACATATATCGCTATGATATGATTCCTTTAATTTTCACATGTATCCCTAGCAATGGAATAACAGGGTCAAATGGTATCTCCAATCCTAGTTTTCTTTTTGAGCAGGCTCCACAGTGGTTGCACCAGTCTACATTACCACCAACAGTGGAGAAGGGTTCCTTCCTCCTCACAGTTTTACCAGCTTTTATTCCTGGTTAATTTTGCAATAACAGCCATTCTTTGTGGAGTGAGATGAAATCTCAGTGTTGTTTACATTTGCCTCTCTTGAATGACAAGTAATGTTGAGCATTTCAACATTTCAATCATTTTCATATGATTCTTGGCTACTTTTACTTCATTTCTGAAAAGTGTCTGTTCATTTCAGATGCCCATTTTTGAATTGGATCTTTAAGTTTAGGGAAGCTCATTTTTTAAAGCTCTTTATATATTCTAGATAGTAGCTCTTTGAGAAACAGCTCATAAAGATTTTCTCCATATTGTTGGTTGTCTTTTTGCTCTTCTGATGTTTTATCTTGCTGTGCAGAAGTTTTTAATAGGATAAGATCCTCTTTGTTGATTCTTTCTGTTAGTTCTTATGTTATAGAGTTTTGTTTATAAAGTCTTTCTCTAAGCCAATATCTCCAAGAGTTCTACCTAACCCATTTTCCAGCAGGTTTAATGTTTTTGCTTTAATGTTTAAGTCTCTAGTCCACTTTGATTTTAATTTAGTACACAGTGAAAGAGCTAGATCTCTCTTAGTCTTTGGCAGGTTAAAACACAGTCTTTCCAGCACCATTTGTTAAAAAGGCTGTCTTTCTTCCATTGAGGATATTTGACTCCTTTGTCAAAGATGAGGTGGTTTAGTGTATCTAGAGTTGTTTCCCAATCTAATCTACTCAACTGGTCCTCGGGTCTGTTGCTTTGCCAGTACCATGCAGTTTTTATCACAATGGCTTTATAGTATAGTTTCAAGTTGGGGATTGTAATACCCCTGCCATGTCCTTATTGCTTAGAATTGCTTTTGCTATTCTAGGTCTTTTGTGGTTCCAGATGAATTTTTAGATTATTTTATCTAAATCTGTGGGGTTTTGATCAGAATCACACTAAATTTGTATAGTAATTATGAGAGTATAGCTATTTTAATAATATCCATAATGGAAATAAAAACTTTTAATACTATTAATTTAGTACAATGAATTTTTGGCAAAAAAGTTTGACTTTGATTTGAGTTGGACAAATCTGAATTTATATAATTAGGAAAGATTTTGATTAAGTTGTAGTATAACCAAGTTTGATGCTGACTTTTAAAAAAATCTGTTTTTGGAAATTATACACACGGTATTCACATGAATTAGTATTTTAAAGCTTTAATATATCATGAATACACAATGAGAATTCATAGGAGAAAATTATAAAATAGGTTATTATTACAAGTAGGATAATTCTAATTATGTTTATAATTCTCTAATGTGGTAATTATCTTAAAAATCAACTTTTGGAACAAATTTCACAGGGCATAAATGTGATTTAAAAAGCTATTAGTTAAATAAAAGTGCATGTGCTCTGTATTTGACGTAGGCAGCATGGGGAGGTGGACTGCTGCTGTCCCGGAAGCATTCCTATAAACTCAGCGGCATTGAGAGGTGAGGCTGTATTGGGGGCGAGAGCAAGGGAACCTCATGTTTAGGCTTCTGTTGTGCTCTGCTGGACAGTAAGTGTAACAGAGCTGTTTCATCCCACTAGAGCCAACTCTGTGACCTGGAATCCTCACAAACTAATGGGAGTTCCCCTTCAATGCTCTGCTATCCTGATCCGGGAAAAAGTAAGTGGTTTCTATTTTTTTTTTTTTTTTTTTTAGGTTTTTTGAGACAGGGTCTCGCTTTTTGTGGTTCAGGCTGGCCCTCAGCTCAGCCTCAAACTCACATCACAATCCTCCTGCCTCTGCCTCCCGAGTGCTGGGATGACAGGCGTGAGCCACCACGCCCGGCACTGTGGTATGTGGTACTGGTTGCTGCTGGGTGTGGGGTCTCCACACTCAGTATTGTTATGTGGTTACTGGGGAATCGAACCCGGGGCCTTGCGCTTGCAAGACAGGCGCCGGAACCACTGAGCTAACTCCCCGGCCCAAGTGGTTTCTATTTTTAACTAATGAACTGAAGGATATTTCAGCAATAGCTATCATCACTGTGAATATTTAAAATCAAAATAGTCATACCCTCCTTATATAATACAGAAGGCAACATAATTTGCCCTGCCAAGGAAAATGGATCCCCTTTCTTCATCTTCAAGAACAGTGGTATAAGTTCATGAACACTTTTAAACTTTTGACAAAATTTTGTTTTTGTTTGGAAATGCTGCATCAAGTGGCAAATATGAACATTACCGTATTTCTCACATGAACACGAACGTGGCCATCTTTTCCAAAATTGTGGACTGAATGAAGTTTGTGAATCAAGGTACCACTGCAGCAGATAGAAGATGACTGAGACGTCACAAAATCAGATGTTCACAAGGGGAGGTGCTAACTCAGTATGTATTTATGGTTTGAGAAAGTAGACAATAATCAAGTCTAGAGAAAACCCAGCAATTCCCCACTATTAAAAAATAAAAAGCTACCATGATTTAGTTACTTCTGTTGCTGAGTCAAAATACTCAACAAATACCCTACCTTAATGGAGGAAAAGTTTGTTTCAGCTCATACTTTGTACTGGCTTCAATCCATTGTTGGCTGGCTCCAAGGGAGGGTAGCATGGCACAGGGACCTGACAGAGGAGAAATAGTTCATGGCAAGGCAGGCAGAAAACAGCAAGTATCAGGCAGCAAGCCTATCTTTCCCTTTTATTCCATTTAGAACAAAAGCCCATTGGAGGCTCCATTCACACCAGTGTGGGGCTTCAGGCTGCAGTAAATCCATTCAGCCACATCCACAACTATGCTGATTCCGATCAGTGGACTAATTTGGTGTCACACACCTCAATCCCAGTGTCACATACCTAGATCCATCCAGCTCCAAAAAAACCTACCTACAAGTGCATGAGACTTTGGGGGACATCTAGATATAAGTCATAACAATGACCAAACAAAATATTTCTTGAAAGCTATTGTGTATGAATTTGTAATCTCAGAGTGTAGAATTAAGACTCCTTTTAACTGTGAGTAATTCTGAGTAATAGCAACCTGTTTTTTGGCATAAAATATAACATTTAAGAGTTAAAACATAACATTTATGAGTTATGTTAAGTTGTTTTCTGCTTAGGATACGTGTATTTCATCTTCATGAATAGTACACATGAGATTTTATGAGTTAAATGTGTTCTTCCCCAAAGGGAAATATAAAGTTGAACTTGAGTGTTATCTCTATTTTATTGTCAGAACAGCAAACCCTTCCTACCTTGCTGCCATTATACCTTTGGGAATATTGTTTTCTTTCTCTTTTATTCACAAGCAATAAAGGATTTGCAAAGAAATATAAAATGCTCATGTTTCTATTATAAATTGCATCAATGAGCTCTCTCAGCTGACTGAGTACTTAATTGTCATCTCTGGTCTGACTGAGAGAGAATTCTAACTGGGTCCCATCCCAGGCCCCATTTGGCTCCTTGGACTGCAGCTGTTACCTGAGCTTCTGCTCAGCAGGACACAGGGCAGTAATATCCCTTCTATAAAATGGCATGTTCACAGTGTGATCCTTTCTTATGCAGAGGTGTGTCCCATACCTAGAAATTATATCTTTGATTTTTTTTCTTTGAGAAGCTTTTGAGTTTGTTCTCAACTTTATTATAAATACCTTTGTGTCTAGGGTTCAAGTACAGATTTTTTCAGTCTTTCCAGATCTTTGAGTCTATAATGAGTACATTGAAGCTGTATATTTTACTTCCTGTGACTTCTGCATATTAAATGTTATTTCTGTTTTAGGGTCTTTTGGAAGCATGCAACCAGATGCAAGCTGGGTATCTTTTCCAGCCAGATAAACTCTACAATGTAGACTTTGACACTGGGGATAAAGCTATTCAGTGTGGCCGACATGTTGATATCTTTAAGCTATGGCTGATGTGGAAAGCAAAGGTGGAGATTTACCATCTTTTACTCATTCTTTCTTGCTTAGAATGAAAAAGAAGGAAGTGAAGATTGAATTTATTTACATGTTTGAAAAGAAATACCAAAAATGTTAAATATTTATGGTCATAATAGAATTATGTTAAAAAGAACATTAACTAATTAATGTGAGGATTTTTTTTTACCATGTATTAGATATTTTGACATCTTAGGTTGTATGGCAGTGGAGAACATGGGGGTATATGGATGTTTCTAAGACTAAAGTCTCTAAAAATTGTTAAGATCCAGACAAACAAGCATATGAAATGTGCAGATTGTAGGAAAAGGGGGAAATATACAAACTATAGAGAATAACACCAAGCTGATTAATTCATATTTAAATTAGAGAGAAACAATGTTGCAGTCTTATTAATGAAGCATGACAACCATGCATAATAATTTTCTCAGTACAGTTTGGCTAGGCAGTTGACTGGGTGATAGGAAGGCACATAAACAAAAATGATAAATTTCCTTCTCTGTGGAAGTTAAAACTGGGAAGAGTGTGGAGTTCCATAAAAATAGCCAGGATAACTAAAATAGCTGGCAGTGCTATACAGAAAACTACAGGATGTTGGAGTATACTGAGTGATGAAACCTATAGCTATATAAAGGACTAGAAGAAGAACTCTCTACTTGGATGATAGTCATATAAGGAAATAAAGAAACAAACAAAGCTTATGTATATTGGGGCATGGAGAGACTGAAGGGAGGACAGGGAAATGGGAAAAAAATAAGAATTAAAATCTATCATGTACAGGTACAAATTCTCACTGATGAATGTAATCATAATGTCTACTTAAGATGTACAAATAAACTCAATTTAAAAACAAAGAGCAGGCATGAAACTACATATTCTGGGGGGTAGAGTAGCAGTCACAAAAAACTAGGAGTAGCATATGTCTCAGAGAACTGAAAGAGTAGAAAACAGACCTACATTCCTGGTGAACAGTGCATTATAGCACATTGTGAGAAAAGAAGTTAAAAAGGCGGTCCACAATTATGTGTCCAGACACTGCTCAGAAAAGTAGCACAAACAGTTTGGATATTTCTGAGATTGTTATGGCAAATGTCCAGATCAGGGCTGATAATGAACACTGCTGTATTGAGGACCTTAACAAAGTGAGAATAGAACCAACGTGTTCTGAGATCGAGAAGGTGTTGGCAGAAAGTGTGAAAGAAACATCCAATGTTCAGTTTTGGATATGTCATATTGAGTCATCATTATTACTCAAAGGGGAGATTTGAATAAACTACTGAATATGTGATTCTGGGGTGCAAAATGAGTCTGACCTACAAATACTAGTGAAAAGGAGCAGCTTATGGGTAGCTCTTACAGACAAGGTGGTGTCGCCAAGGGAGTTAAAGTGAATGGGCATAGCCCGGTTACCTTCTGTACCTTGGTTTTCCGGTCTGGAGGGTTCCGCGGTGTGGATTCAATGGCGTAGACCAGTTCCGTTAAGAGTAAGTAAGAGCAACTGTGTGAGACAGTTGTTACACTTTAAATTCACTGTGTTAGCAAATACACCAAGGACTTTGTCATAGTTCCTCTATTCATCATATCGTTACATAAAATTTAATGAATTGCTCCATATTACTGAAAGATCGAAATTTTGTCTAAAACTACTCAGCAAATATTTGTAGATGCAAGCAACTGAAGCTTAGAGAACCTTAAACCTGATATCAATTTCCACATTGTGTGGGAAGTAAATTTAAATAGAGGAGATATCTATACAAATTTGTGATAACACCTACTTTTAGTAACATAATAAACACATTTGTTTAAATGTGTATATCAAGGTAAACTAATATTTTTAGGAACTTCTTTAATTGGATTGAAAATAACTCCCTTGGATTGAAATTTGATTCTATTTATTTTAAAATGACAGGGAACCTGTGGATTTGAGGTACAGATCAACAGATATATGGAGCTTGCAACTTACTTCTATGAGATTTTAAAGAAAAAAGACAATTTTAAGCTTGTGCTTGATTCTGAGGTAACACTTTTTAAGGTTTTTTAAAGAGGTTTAATGGATATTTATTTCTTTGCTAATTATTCTTACTTAAATCTATTACTGAACACAGACTGAGAAGCTTTCCCAGGAATCCTCAAAGTTATAAGTATTTCATTTTACTTGAGTTTGAATCAGGTTTTATCACCTTCTCATTTATAGTTCATTAACATTTCCAAGCTAAAAGTCCAAAAGACTTGTATTGATGAGTGTACTCAATTTACAAAGTTTTAACAGAACAAACCAGATTTTTAAATTATGTGACAGGTTCATATTAGAGAAATGCAAAGCTATTAATGGCAAACATGGTATTTTGCTGGCATTATATGCTTTCCCTCTTTGAAGGTCTAGGTAGCCTTTCACTGACATATGTTAACTCATGCTAACAAGAGTAACTAGTAAGAAACAAAGGTGCTTTACCTTCTCATTGTATCTTTGACTATTGTATTATCTTCAACTATGTGTGTTCACCCTTTTTAAAGTGGGGACTAGAAGAAAAGTTGTTTATTTTTGTTTTTAACACTACATATCAGCTGATAGCTCATTTTTCTGTCTGTATGATTTTGAAAGTTAATTTCTCTTCTGTCCTTTATTCACTTAGCCAGTTCCAAGAACCAAGCCAATAACCTTAAATTCACCTTAAAAGTCTAGTATCCCTTAAAGATTTTGGAAATTTTAACATTCTCATCTATACTGATAGTATCACTTTAGTGTAGCTTCCTGTCACAATCTTGAATAGCATTCTATTTGCATCTCTGCAATCACATATTTTCTAATCCATTGTCCATATTTCCATTTAAGTGAACTTTCTCACATACAGAATTTGCACTATCATTATTTGTATAAGATGCTTGAAGTCATTGTTATGGGATAGACAGAGATACTTGAGGGACTTTCTGGACAAGAGAGTAGGGAAGAAGAGCCACATGGGCAGGAAATTCATCACTGGTGATGTTAGGAGAGGTTATTTAGAGAAAAACAAAAGCCTATACCTAGCCAATTATTCTGAGGACAGTGGTTATTTCTTTTATCTCAATCAAATGCCTGACTTGTGTTAAGTGCTCAAAAACTATTTTAGATAAGATAAAAATTCAATGAAATTAAATTAAATTAAGTCATTAAAGAATGAGGTGAGATTCTAAGGATACTTGTGATCGTTTCTGTCTTTGACATAGCCTGAGCTCACCAATGTCTGCTTCTGGTATTTTCCTCCAAGACTTAAATGTCTGCCAAAAAGTTTTGAAAGAGATCAAGAACTCCACAAGGTAAGTGGTGTTTCATTTAGATTCTACCTTTGTAGCATTTTAATTTTAGAATTATTTTTCGAACAGTGTATCTACTTTGGTTGATTGGTAGATGGTGGCCATGTGGTCCCAAGTCACAGGTTTAATAATTAAATGGCAGACTGAAGTCCCAGTGTGTCAGTCACTTTGCAGATCAATCTAGTCATCATTTATATCTTTAAAAGCTTTGGGTGCCCCACATGTAATCACTGTTTCCTTCTCTTTGGTTCATTATTTATTAGTTAATATTTGATGAGTGTTCCAGTAGGGCTTAGTGGTATAAAGTGATAAAGAAAGAATTTCTGTCCTAAGGTAGCTGGAAGGCTTAATAGGGGAGAAGAGAATTATAAATAATTATAGTTCCTTAGAGAATGTTATCAAATTTGAGCAAGAATTTGAGAGTTATTGTGTTAGAAATCTAATAAAATACTGGCATACTTCAAATAAATATAATAAAACTATTTCATCTTTATCTTATAATTAAGAACATCACCATCATTATGTTATTCATCCATGTATTTATTGTAAGCTTTTGCTTGTCCTGAGCCTACATCACATATATTCTTTTTGTCACATATATTACCATTTTTCAAGTCATACTGCTATGACAACTACTTATTTTAGGTAATTTGGGGTGCCTTGAGGTAAATGGAACACATATACGTGATATTAATGTTGAAGCGCATCAACTTTTTATGTTATCAGAAAGTTTTACTGAGCTTGTAAGTCAGGAAGAAAAGAGAACATTTTTATTTTGTTTTTCCCAGTGTTCTTTATTTATATATTGATCCTTTTAATTTTTTTAAAAAACAGACCGAGTGCGACTTTCCACTAGAAAAATTACCACCGCCTGCAGTTATGGAGAGGCATATTTACACTGACTAACAACAGGCTTCTTGAACTAAATACAACCACTTACCAGAGAGCTGTTCCTTTAGGGTTCTGTACATAGTCCTAGGCAGTCCTAGGCAGGAAAGATTATTCACAATGTTTAAATATCTCAGACAGTAATTCATATCTAGTTACATATATCTCCCTGCACATTTGATTCAGCACTATCATTAGACTTATGAGAAAGTTAAATAACAGATGATATTTGTGGCTTTTGAAAGATAAATTGTGTATAGAAGCAGAGAATAGGCTCATGTTCAATATATATGGAAATGGTGTCATTTCAGAAGCTAAGCAAGACAATTAGGGTTTCTCTCTGTGAAATTTGCAAAGAAGCTGTTTTGCTGCAAAGTAATGACCTTGTAGAAAAACTCAAGATACGTAATAATGATTCAAATAATACAAATCACAATACTTCAATGTAACATTTTTCCTCTATTTCATTTTAGCTTTCTCTCAGGTTCTATTTAACTTGCCAAGTAAATATCAGAAAATGACATACACTTTTCTTTAATGAATTCTAGTATGTCTCCATTGTTTTATAAGTTTGGAAACTGAATCACACAGTAATAAGAGCAGTCATTTGAATATAGAACATGTTGCTTTTTCCTGTACTTAGCTGCTTCATAAAAATTATCCCTGACAGCTTTAAATTGTTTACAATTGACTTGAAGTTAATGATAGTTATGTAGCGATCTGAAGTGTGAAAAAGAGTATTTACTTGAAACAGTTTCTTTTTAATAGTATTTTCATTTCCACATAGATTGCTCCCAAGATTAAAGCACAGATGATAGAAGAAGGCACGGCCATGATAAGCTACCAGCCTTGTGGAGACAGAGTGAATTTTTTTCGGATGGTCTTTTCCAATCCTGCCACAAAGGAAGCGGACGTTGACTATCTTATTGATGAAATAGAAAGGCTTGGGAAAGATTTATGATATCTCAGTGTGAACTTGACTCACATGGAAGCACCAACTTTAAATGGTGTACTGCTAACAATAAGAATACCAACAGTAATGCTCTCTCATTAGAACTTTTAGGTGTCTTTTGGCCTGTGAAATGTCAGATGATGAAAAGGGAGTAAATTAAATGAAAAAGATATATAGTAAGCCCCCAATTTCAGAACATTTGAGTTAAGAAATTTCACAGATGAGAATATACCTTGCAGTGTGAATATTCATTTGTAGACATGAACAAAATGTGGAAGGACCTCGTGTGTCTGCTGGGCATTGTCACAGCCGTGCTGTATGCTCACTGCACAGTGAGACAGTGCCAGACTTCATAAGTGGAAGAATGTTCTCCTAGAAAGGGACTCATTCACAAGTCAAGGTCCTACTCTATGTTTGTTTATGTACTATTACCTTCATTAATTCAATAAATACTACTGAGAACCTATCAAGTATCAGTGTTTTTCTCAGTGACCTTAAGATACATCAGTAACCACAAAGATAAAAGTCCTTTCCTTTTATAAAGACATTTTCCTTCTTAGTATAACACATTCACATACACACACGCTTGAATTATATAGACATATAAAGACTTCTTGAATTGTATAAAGACATATAAAGACTTCTTGAATTGTATAAAGACATATAAAGACTTCTTGAATTATATAAAGACATATGAAGATTTCTTGAATTATATAAATACATATAAAGACTTCTTAGATTGAAATAATTTTCAGTATTGTGGCATTCCATTTCTGCCAAAAATAAAACAGTACATGAGATGTTTCTCTACTTTCAAAAAGTCGAAAACATAAAATTTCTATCTTGTGGAGTAGAGAATGAAGGAAAAGAATAACATAGGATGACATAATCATTTTGGCCCTTGCATTTTTATTTAGAAATGAGTTTACCTTGCACAGGTGTTTCATTAAAATCACTTTTTCTCCAACACTAGTGCCCCGAAAGACCTACAGAAGTACCATCCATTTATTATTTGTCAAAAATCTTTCACCAAATGGAACCAGGCTTTTCTGCATCAGTTATATAGTTGGCAGATTTCAATTTTATCTTTTGAGATAATAATAAGTAACAATCAAACAATTACTGTGTTTCATACAATAGGCTACATATCTTACCTCAGATAGTCTCATTTAATTCTCTATTAGTTTTGTGATTTGTTAACTGCATTTCATGAATTAGATAGAAGACTAATGCTTGAATATGCATCTCATTACCATATTGTGGGTCAACAACAAGCTGGTTAAGTTTCTTTACAAGTATTCATCTAAGAGTCTGCTAAATCATGTACACTCTCTACCAGATGAGCTGCTGGTCAAATCATTTGACTTAGAAATTCTCTTTTCTTCGAATGTGAAGTAGGAATAGTGCCTGTATCATAACAGCTAACATGAAAATAAAATAAGATAGTTTAAATAATTTATAGAATTTGAATCATTTTGCATGAGTTAGCTTTTTATTCTTAGATATTTACTATGAGACTGGTTCTATACCTCAGAAGTAGAGCACTGACCTAAAATACAACAGGATATGGGTTCAATTCCCAGCACAGGACAAAAATAAAAATTACTTCTCTATATTAAATGGAGTCAGCAACTAAAACGACTTACTAAGTTAAAATGAAAGTCCACTCCTTAAGTTACATTTTTATTAATCATTCAAGATATAACAAAATACTGTCACAATTTCTGATTATAGAAAACATTGTCCCATTCATTTTTCCATGTTAAATTGCATTAATTTAAATGTATGAAAACTTTTTTATTTTAGAAATAAAAATTGGATTGTAATTTAGATTCCTTTCAATATCCTTCCATCAAATAAGGTGTTTCATGTCTGAAATTTTCTTGAATACAAAAATTGTTTATGCTAGATGTTTATAATCTGTATCTTTGGAAGTATACAGAATAGCAGTTAAATTATCTAAATGCAGTTTATTCCTTCATAAGAATTATTGCTCCAGACAGGACTGTTTGTTCCATATGCGGTTTAGTTTGTCAGAGTGAACTACATAAATGAATTTCTTCCCTCTGCATTATGTATGACAGCCTATCACTTCATAAAGTTTATTAGACACAAACTAAACATTCTCTTATCAGAAAGCACATGTCAAGTTTCTTAATCCCTGTATTTACCATGTTATGCACAAATTTTATTTCTTAACAAACATTTTCAAATAAGAAAATACAAAATCCAAACGTTTTAATATAATGTACTTGTTATGCTAATTATAGAACTAATTGAAACAGTACTATTTCCTCATCCTTAATGTTATGAATTGAGCAAGCATATTTCACAGTTTCTACAAATCTATAATGTGATTTATTATTGGGGTCATATTAATAAGGAATCACAATTATTCTTTACATTATTTTGAGTTATGTATTCTTTTCAATTATTTGGATGCATATTCAATATGCTGCTAAAGATTTGTGACATTTAAAGAAATGATAGTATTTATGAATAAGTATTCCCTCCCAGCTTGATTTTGAGCATTTTAAAGAAATGTTTTATGCCCATTTAGCATCATTTCAGCCATAAAATAGCCATAAATGTAGCAATTATTCAAATGACTGTTTTCTCCATCAAGGTCCTGGCTCTAGCCTTGTATCATATGCGATCATGTGTGTTAATTTTCCATGATTCATAGAAATTCTACCTTTAAAAATGTGTTCTTTCTCACTAACATAAATTTCTCAAAGGAATATTATTTTCATTTTGTTTTTTTGAACTTTATTCAAACACATTACAAAGTGTTTTTCCCACTTTGTTTTGTTTTTGTGAGATATTAATTGAGGCTGGCTTTGAACTCACTATGTAGCACACGCCGACCTTGAGCTTCCAGTGGTTCTCCTGCCTCAGTCTCACAAGTGCTGGCATTGCAGTTGTGCACCACGATGCCTGGCTTTGCAACAAGTTTTTAACAAAATAAATAATAATAATTTAACAGTCAGAGATGACTTTGAAGAAATTATTTTTTTCAGAATTCAACTTAAGATAAAGTAAAATAGACTGAAAAGTGTATTTTTAAAATTTTTATTTTCAAATAAAATGCTACTTTAGGATCCTGCACAACATAGAAGAGTATCTTGAATACAAATGGGGTTCTGGAGTTCTGAAAGAATTATGTTCTTATAAATCAGGAAGGTAATAGAGATAATCACAGTTATATGGAAATGTGAGAATGCTTTAAGTACTAGTTTGCTACTTCCAGAGTAGAATATAAAATACATAATTCTGCTACATTTGTCAGAAAATTACACAGTCTTCAATTTAGCATTTTGAAACTACCAACTTGAGTTAAAGAATGTAGTGATATAATGAGACCATTCTTATAGAAGGAAAGTAAAGACAGATTGTGATGAAAATTTCAAGAGTGGATTAAAGGAACTGAAAGGCTTGGGCTCCAAACTCTAGCTTTAGAACTCCCTCAATGGTCCAAGAAAGGAATCTCTGATAGGGGATGCACCCTGCCCTGGTCTTAGACACTAGGGCCTAAGTAATGTCATGCCCAAAATAAGGAACCTCCATCCTGGGTAGTTAATGTAGAATCACACATGACTTGACACTGGATTTGTTAATCTAGGTCACATAGCACTCTGTACTCTAAGAAAGGACCTGGGAGCATTCTGAAAGCATTGTATTACTCCGTGATTTGTCCATACTTTGTCATTGGTTCACAATTGCTGAACCTCCAGGAATAAAGCTCTTCCTTTTAATTCAAATCTTTATTGGTACATTATAAATACACATCATCATCACACTTAACATTGAGTTTGTACCAGGATATGATATGACTTGATTCTCATTTTTCCCCTTCCTCCAGCCACCCTGCAACCCCACACCATCTATATACATAAGCTTTGTTTCATTTTTTTCTTTATGACTATCACATTCTTTTTCCTCTCTTTTTTTTTACCCATACACCCTATTTCCTTTTAAATATTTTCTATTTCACCATATCAACGATATATACTAGGACTCATTTACATCTTCCTTTTCTCAGACCAGAGAAAAGATATGATATTTACACATCTTTGATCTATTTATTTCACTTATGAGGATGTCCTGAAGGTACATTTGAGTATGAATGACTCCATTTTAACATTTTTAATGACAGAATAATACTCCATTCTATAAAAGAACCACATATTTTTTATCCAGTCTCCAGTTGATGGACATTTTGTTTGTTTCCAAGATTTAGCAATCACAAACTGAGCTGCTATATATATGGATGCACATATTTCACTATGATATGAATCTTTCAATTCTTTTGTGTGTATACCCAGCAAAGGAATGGCTGGGTCAAATGGGACCTCCAATCCTAGGTTTTTGAGGATTCTCCACAATGATTTCCACAGTGGTTGTACCTATACTCCCACCAACAGTGGAGAAGTGAAAGTTCTTAGTGAAGTTTAGAACATTCTCCAGCAATTGACTGGATGATGGCATCTGTGTATTGGCTCAATGATTGTTGACTAAAGAAACTGAGAAGGAAGGTTGGCCCTGTTGTCTAATTTAACTCTTTAAATATTTTCATGTAGCTCTGCAGATGTGAAGGCAGAATGGAGAAACCATCAAAGCACTGATTAATGTTGAAGAGTCTCACATTTCTGGAGCCATACTGCTTTACATTCTTAGATTCTTCAGTTTCCTGTCTGGCTTTTGTTTCATCTCAGTTGGTCCTTAGTGTCTGTTGATTAAAGTGATGTCAAAACAAATTGTTTCTCCCATCACATCTCTGGCTTTGATCTCATCTAAGAGTCCCATTTTAGAGTTCATTCTATTCTACTGGAATCTCATTTTCCCCATCGACCATGTGTTAACCCTGAGGCCACATCAAAAGATCAGAATCATCAGCCCCTGTGAAGACCCCTGCCTCACTCGATGCTATCATCATTTGCTCTAATTACACTATCCAGGATTTTTTTTTCCATAGAAATACTCTCATCCTATAATGTTTTCCCTAAAGCATTTTCTTGCTAAGACTATTACATAATCAAAATCTGCAATATGGAGAGTAAGTATGAAATAAATTAATATTCATTTCAGAGAAATAATTAGAATTTTTTTCCTTCAGTCGCCTCTGAGTTTTTTAATTTCTAAGTTGGCAGTAGTCTTCCACAAATACAATACTAGTGGTCACTAAATCTCTTTTTACCTCCACCACAAGGTCCATTTACCTTGAAGAAAACTTTTCATGAAGCTTCCTTAATGAACTTATGATAGTAGTTAATCCTGGACATTTGCTAAACTGTCTATGGAAATTGTAAATATTCCATTTGACCACATCCAGACACTCTCAAACTTCATTTATAGAAAGTGGTCCTTCATTCATGGAGAACACTGATATGCCTCAAACCTCACAGTTCACAAGCTGTTTAAAATTCTTATTTTTCAACTGCCAATTATATTCTTCTATTTCCTGTTACAAATGTCCTTTAATTTCTTTAAAGGTGTACCTTCAATATAGCTAGTTATAGCTCTTTTCAAGATTTTATTTATAAAACAATTAAACTAGCTTTGTTCAATAAAATCTAGTAATACTTTCCTGGACTAGAGGACCTCCAAATCTATGAATATTTTTATTATTTCCATTTTGATAAAGAAGAATTATCAAGTTGGGCTTTGGAATCTCATTAGTGTAAGTCACTGGTAAACTGCATAATAAGATCCTATTTAAGATTTTGTCAATAATATATAATAGCTAATAATCTTGGGTAACCATAATACTCTTTAATAATTTTGGCATCATTAATTTCATTTTATTCAATTATATTTTCTAAAAAATGAATAACCACAGTCTGTGGGAAGACAAAAGATGACAGAATGGTTCATAGTACATATATAGGATGCTGGCTTCCTGGGGTCAAATCCTACTTTTATTCCTCCTCACCAGGAATTACTTTGTATCCACTTTCACCATCTCTATAATGAATAATAATAGTACTTCTGGTAGGTTGTACGAGAATCCATTGAATTATTGGTATATATTGTGTTATTTAAACAGTGTCTGGAATGTGGTGATATCTCAGTACATGTTAATATTTGTCTTACTCACATTTTCATTTCTGGGCCAAAATACCCAACAACTCAGATGAGCAGAGGTTTTATTTGGGTTCACAGTTTTAAAAGTTTCAGTCTAGTTAGCCAGCTCCCAGGCTCCAGTGCTCAGTGGAAGAGTTTGTTAGGGAGAAAAGCTGCTCATGTCATGGCACCATGGAGGTGGGGAGAGAATTGGCAAACCAAGGGGGTGGACATATAGTTATGTTCCCAATGATCACTTCTGACCAGATGCCCCCTCCCAACATCACACTCAGCCAGGAACTATCAGTGCATAAAGCCTTTGATGAAAAAACACAGCACTCCACAATCCGACCACCTTCTGAGAGCTCCACTGATAACAAGAAGAACTGTGGGAACAATTCCTAGTAAAATCTTAAAAGGATTCTTAATATTATAGTCTTAGCGATTATAAATACAAGTTTTAGAAGTTTTCTGAGGTAAGTTCACAAACTCTCATTGGTGATTTCAAGCTCATGGTTCTCAGATTCTTTCTGGTCTGTCATTCCCCCTTTCCACAAGACAAGCACACTGGCTGCGCCTGGAGGTAACAGGAGAAATCTGTCACTCGGTAGTGTCAAAATGAGAGTCAAAGCAGAGAAATATAAGTATTATAATTACCAACACGTTTCATGGAATTCTACAGAACAAAACTATACTCTGGTCTTATATTTTTATTTTCTAAGTGCAAAGAACTCACTTTCTTTTGTAAAATAACCAGAGTTTATTTAAAAATAAAACATTAATCTAGAAGGAAGAGACATATCTTTACATGAAAATAGTTTTATAAGAATTTTATCACAAATTATCTTTGATCTTTGGCAGGCTTCCAATTTTCATTATCATGTCTTGTGGACTCGAAGTATATGGGTGAAACAGGAAGACTAACAAATATTTTTTGGTGTGGCTTTTCTTTTTATGTTATCAATTTAAATAGATACATGGAGAAATTTATGAAAGACTAGGGATTTTTGAGAAGGTCTAAAACATTTGGATCACAGTGGTATGTGTTACATTTACTTGTATTCCCAAGCAGAGTAAAAAAAAATTGAAGCTACAGAGATCTCACAGTACACACTAGTTGGAACTGACCCAGGGCCTTGTAGATTCTTTTGGGCAACCCCACAGTTCTATCTGGAAACATTTTACCATTGTGGTCCCTTTGGGAAAGTATAATATCACATTTAATCTTTCACAGGCAGGACGTTCAATACAACCAAATCTGCTCCTCTATTCTCTTCCCTCCAAGTATTTAAAGGTAAATAGAAACAGAAATGAAGCTGCGTCCAAATTATCCTTGGCTTAGTTAAGAGCTAGCAGTATAACATAATTCATAGTTTATGTTAATTTCCTTTGCTCAGATAACATATCTCAGGGAATAATTGGCATAATTAAAAGTGCAATAACCTTATTCAATGTGTTAACTTTAGCAAATACATTCTATTTCAGTGATTTATGGATAACTTTGAAAATCAAGATTATTCAGCCCCTCTCAAGTCTTATGTATGAACACGGTATAATTACAGCAAATGCATTCAGTAACTGCATTATAATTTAAAATTTCCTCTAAGCGGATGATTTACTGTGATAGCTCAACAGGACTGGGTTTTTGTTACAATGACTCTATTGAAAATTAAATGCTGTCAAAAATAAGATGATAAAAAGTGAAAATTCCAATTTAATGAGGATATTTTACAGCTTTATTTAAGACATCTCTGCTTTCCCCTTGATTTACAAAGATCAAACATTTCTGTGATTTTTTTCCTGCTTTGTATGAGGTGCAATTTTGCATTGTTTCACTTTTAATTTATTACTTACTTTTCACAGTCTATCTTTCAAGATCATAAGAAGTAAAGAGTTTTGGGCTGGGGATTTAGCTTAGTGGTTCTGGCGCCTGTCTTGCAAGCGCAAGGGCCCAGGTTCGATCCTTGGTAACCACATACCATACTGGGTGTGGAGACTCATGCCCAGCAGCACTCAGTACCACATACTGCAGTGCCGGGCGTGATGATTCACACCTGTAATCCCAGCACTCGGCAGGCAGAGGCAGGAGGATTGCTGCGATGTGAGTTTGCATTTGGGCTCAGGGGCAGCCTGAACTACAAAGCGAGACCCTCTCTCTCAAAAAAAAAAAAAAAAAAAGAAGAAGAAGTAAAATGTTTGTGTTGAGTAAGGATGAATAAGGCCTAGGCCTCCTCTATGGCAGCGACCAAAAGAAACCATTTGTTAACTGATTCACACATTTGAGAGCTCACAGAAACACACAGAACCAAATGAAAGTATTGAGTGTATAAGGGAAAAGTGGAGAGAACTTGCTAGAAGTTAGTCATGACTTGTAACTTTTAGAATTTACTATGGAAATCACAGATATTTATTTTTTGTTTTCTAGGAATTATAAAAAATTTATTGATTTATATATTCAAAAATTATCCAAAATTTTTTATGCAAAATATAACTTTCATATTCAAACAAAGGAATGTTTACTTATTTCTTAATATTGTGAGAGTATCTTGACATTATTTTACTGCAAGAGAAATCTTGGGATTCATAGCAATGAAGGAATGATCTGTTTCAAAGGAAACTAAATAAACATATTTCAAGTCAGTGCAAGATTAAAATGCAAAACACAACTGCATTTCTCTGAACTAGCAATTAACAATTAAAATGAAATTAAGATAAATTCTATTTATCATATCTTCTACACAATAAAATTGCAAAATATCATTGAAAGTAAAGTTCTTAATAATTATAAATAAATCTGTGCTAATGACCAGACTTAATATTGCTGAAATAGCAAACTTTCCAAGTAGATCTGCACAAAGAACACAGTTCCTGACACAAAATCCCAGTTGCCTTAAAAAAAAAAATCAATAAGGTGATCTCAAAAAGAGATTCAAGACTGCCAAAGTAATTTTGAAGAGAGACTTTTAAGATTTTGTGATCAAAAAAGTCAAAGGCTATGATGACATGAGAGAAAATACTTGAAGATCATACATCAGATAACATAACTGTCTTGAATAAAGAAATATTAGAATTCAATGTTAAATAAAACAAACAAGGTATCTGAACAGACATTTATCCAAATAAGTTACACAAACGGCCAATAAGTACATAAAGAGATACTCACTATTGCCACCCACAAATCCCTGTCTTGCCTTTCCTGCGCTTCCTGCCCTCTGGTGGGGCACTTCCTGGCTGGCTCCCTGCTTTCTCAGCCCTGAGAGGCATGCTGTTCTCTTTTTTGGGGGGCTCTGTAAGTAACGTACTATGTCTGTATTTCATACATGGTAATGAGCTGCAGCCTGTGTTGCACCTGACTGACACAGTAGAACCTAACTTCCCTCCTGCGCAGAGATCTCCAACACAGTATCTACCCATGTAGATATACTTAGTATACACTAAGTTCAGTCAGACATGAGCCACAAGGGTGTCTGTCACTACAAACAAGTCTCCTGAAAGAGGGCATCTGTTCATGAATTTGACTCTTAAGTCTCAGACCACACACCAGGATAAAGTATCGAGAGAGAGAGAGAGAGAGAGAGAGAGAGAGAGAGAGATGGAAGGAGGGAGAGAGGAAGGGAGAGAAATTCTACTGAACATAGTCATATTCTACAGCTAGACCCACCTCAAAAATTTTACTTTCTAGAAGATCTGAAATATGAAAATAACAGTTACAAATATTTGGATGAGGTCAGTGCTTAATAGAATTCAATTTTATTGGCTTTTGACTGATTCTTCTCAGGCAAGAAAAATATAAAATTCAATATCAGAATTTTCTTAATTTCCAATGAGCAATCACTCAGCTCAGTGAGTCTTCTATATTTGTTGCCATGGTAATACAGATATGGAACTAAAGTATCAGCTATGGATCTGTAGAAACTTTCTACATGTTTGATAGTATGACATAGTTAAGAAAAAATGACCATGTACAATATTGCTCTGTATGACTTGAATTGGTTTCCCAAACTCCTATCACCTGTTACATTATTAAATCCTGGTGAACCATTATCCTTGATTTAATGGTCACATAACACTGTCTGCAATCATGAAGCAGTTTTGCTTTGTTCCATGTTAGAGTAAGATGACTTGGCTGAATTTGGCCCCTGGGGTGCTCTTTCCTTGTTTTCTGTCCAGTAGTTCTTTAGATCTACAACATGATTCCTATATATTGGTCTAGAGCAGTGGTTTACTGAGAACAGCTTTAAAAATACAAATGCATGGCCTCGCCCATGCCAAATTAAACCAGATTTTCCAGTGATGTTATCTGAAATTTGAAGTCTAAAAATATTCTAAATGTTAATAATTTAAAAATGAATTTACAGTTTAGTGAGTGACATATACACCATTTAATTAAATGAAAAAATTTGATTTCACTGAACTTTATTTCCTGACTAGCCATCAAGAAAGAGACTAGTTCTGGAGAGAATGAATTTAGTAATTATATATTACTGAATTTAGCAAATATATATATTTATTCATCTATATCTATATGAACGTTACATGCATACACTCATATATGCCTATATTTCTAAGTACAACTGATTTTCATATTTTAATAAATGTTATGTTTTTCAAATCGTGTACAAGAATTGAATTGCCTAAAATTAATTGTTAATGGATCACCCAGTGAACTATCCCTTCAAAATTATGTTCATTAAACTGGTGCAAATTAGGGTATTTATACATAAATATAAAAATTATAGTGCTAGTAGAAATATATAAAAGACTATGATCAAATTTTAAATGTAGTGAGACTAGTCATTATACTACGTATTTACCATACATAGTATTTTACTCTTCTACAACATCTGGTGAAAAATCAAAATGTACTCTGAGTGCAAATAAAGCTTCCAAGTGACATAAAGTATTCCTTATATGTGCAATACATACGATGCATGTTAATAACAACTAATATGACTTTTGGATCGAAATTTAAAGTAGGAAAGTACATGTTTGCTAAACAAGGATTTATAATGTGAGTCAATTAACTCTCCTGAAAAGAGCAGCTAAATCTGTTAATTGTATCTCTCCCTAATCTAAAGAAACATGTAATTTAGAACTATAGGATATAATAAAATAAATTTAAGGATACTTATCTGTCAAACATTCATGCCTTCTTTTTATGTTACAGGGATCACAGATAGCCTACTGGATTTCTCCATAATCTACTAATGCTATCAAATAAATCAAGAAAATTTAAAACCAACTACTGTATTTTAAATTTGTAAAATCAATTTGAGGAAAGAGAACAACTCCTCTCCTTTGCTTTATAATAGTGTGTACCAAGTAAGATCATATTTTTTGCTTCTTTCCTATAGATGTGAAGCCTATGCCGGAAAATGAATTGAGAATAAGTCAGAGAATTTTCGTGACTTTCATGGTAAACTATCTGTAGTCTTTGTATCAGAACCATCAAAGTTTGGTCCAAAGACAAATAAAATAAAAAAGATATATCATGTCCCCCAAATAAATTTACTATAAAATTATGGGATATGGATAGCATTGTCCCTGTGAAATTTCATTTGAGAAATGAATGTGGTCATTTATTGTTCATCAGTACATAAAAATCATACGTCAAAATACTGGGAATCATTTTCCCATGTCAGCAAGGACTATCCTTTGTGGTGCCCCAGTTTGGCTTCTTGCTTTACTCTCCAGTTTGTATTTTCTAGAGTCCTTGGTTTGGCCATATTTAAACTTTTTTTTCCTCCATTATTCACTTAACCACAACCAAATTTCAAATTGTAGAATATTGGTTTCTTTTGAGTTGCTGGGAACTCTGGACAACTTACTCGGATTTAAGACTTACAGGGATTTACTTATTTGGATTTGTGGATGTCTGCCCTGCCCTGTGTGATCAACTACTGGGATTATTGTGGACATCTCCCCCTCCCTGTGGGATTTTAAACTACAAGGATTACTGCACTAGAATTATTGGCTTTAAGACTTACTGCGACTTACTGGGATTTAAAGTTGTCTACCCTGCCCCATGTAATCTTCAAGTGCAGGGATTATTGTGGGGCCACCCTGTTTTATGCATGCTAGGATTATGCGTCGAAGGCTTGGTACCAAGTAAAGGTACAGGTGAGCTTGGGCTATGAGTTCTTCTGCTCCTGCTTCTGTTGCTGCACTATTTGGACCTGGTTGACCCTGCTCAGAATAGCAAGAGTTGAGCCCAGGCTGAGCTTTTTTCTTCAAGGTTCTGACTATGTTGTTTGTTGTTAATCCTTTATCTGTGGGACTTTAAGGGGTTGGAGTTTGCTATGAGGTTTCTGACTGCATCCTCTTCCCCAGACTCCCATATGGGTGAGAAAATTTCCCAAAGCATTTCTGATACAGAAACATTTACTGGCCCAGCTATCCTTTTTAAATACCAGACAGTGGCATTTTATAGACACTGCAAGTGAATGCTTACTTTGCAGTATGTATCTGAAAAACTTAGTAGTCTTCTTGTAAAAATGCATGAGTGTCTGCATCTCAGAGTTTACCTTCATTCTCAGGGTGGACTTTGAATTTGAACTTTTAGCATTGCTGAGACTGCTGAGACTTTGGTGACCATAGAGATGGACTATGTACATTTTGGATAATGAGATAGACGTGACTCTTTTCGGGACCAGGATTGAAATGCTATAGTTTAGGATATAAAATGTTCCCTAGAGCCTGTGTGGAGCTTTTCAAGGGCACTAGATATATCAGTGGATTAATTCACTGATGAGTTAATAGCTGAATGTGGTCTTAGGAGGTGGGGCCTGGTTGGAGGAGGTGGATCACTAGAGGCATGACCTAGAAAGGTATACCCTTGCCTCATTTCCTCCTTCTCTCTCTACATTCTGGTTGTCATGGGTTGAGCATCTTTCCTCTGTCAGGCCCTTGCATTGTGCTATCTCTGCCTTGGAGCGAAACAACCATGGACTGAACACTCTTAAACTACAAGTCAAAGTAAACCCTATTTCATTTAATTTTTGGATGTTAGGCATTATGTTCTAATGGTGAAAAATTGACTTATAAAATTATTTATTATTTGTTATAGGGAAAACTATAAAATGTCATTGAGTGTACTTACACAAACTAAGCAGGCTATAATGTCACTAAGTTGTATAATAATATGAGACTACCATTCTATATGCAATCTGTTTTTGAGCAAAATGTCATTATACAGCAAATGACTGCGTATTTTCTGACACAGCTGTAACTATGTGAAAGCTGAACAACTTAGACTTTTAGTCTCTTTTGATCTCAGTCACTTTGACCAGTGGATTGAAAATGTTTACAGGGAGCTATTTTAGTTCAACCTTTGGTCTCAATCAAGTGTAATTAAGGAGACTTGTTTAGAAAATTCCCTTCTACTTTCAAGATGTATCAAATAAGTCTAGATTGGAAAAGACAAAAATATATGTAACTTATCTTTATCTAAAAGCAGAATTCAAAATCAGGACTTGACTGATGAAATACTTATATGAAAATATGACTTCCAAACATACTGAACTTCTATGCTGTTCCTGTAAATTTAGAATAGAATAAATTAAAATCTTTCTACCAAATGAGTCATTTATCATATACTTCAAATAATTGAAACAAAACTCAGCAAAATGATCAATAAAGGTGTGGAAGAACAAACTAATATTAAAAATGAAAAGGCTCCACATTCTATACTTTGTAATTTCAATAATTTTTAATGACAAGTTACTGTCATTTTTTAAGAAGAAATGAAAATTTAGAAGTCAGTCAAAAAATTAAAGAAATCAGTTGAATAATTTCATTGAATTTCTAAGGAAGACATTTATTAGAAGCTAGTGTTTTCTAGATGGATTTTACTCATCCTTTAGGAACAGAAAGTTTCAAATTTCTACAAAATACTTTATTACAGAAAAAGAATAAAGGACCTCTAAATCATTTTATAGATTTGTTTTCAGTGTTGCAATCCAATCAAATCAAAATCATAAAAGAGTTACATTTTATTTCAAACCACTTTCTGGACATTGAGGTGAGTATTTTAAATACATTTCCTTCAAATCATGTTTAGCAGTCTGCTCACCCCAAACCAGCCTCATTGTCCTAGATAAAAGTGCTGTCAAACTATAAATTGAAAGCAATTTTGATCAATGTCTCAACATGTGTTTCTTGTTTACTTGGAATAGCAATACTTGGAACAACAATACCTGCTATTAAACTTCTTATTAAGGAACAAAGACCCAAGAATAGCACAGTCATTGTGAAGTATTAGTACAAGGAAGAAGATTGTCAATTTGGTTATCAGAACTTATTTTAAAATTCAAGTGATCCCAATGCTGGGACACTGGCAAATGGATTGTAGATAAGTAAATTACTAGACAAAAGTAAGAATTCATACTATGCTCTGCCATAAAAAATGATAAGTTTGAATCATTTCTACTTAAATGGACATACCTTGAGGATATCCTCATAAGTGAAATAAATAGGTCACAGATAGATACATATCGCATCTTTTCTCTGGTATGAGAAAATAAAGATGTAAATGAGTCCTAGCATAGTATGTTATATATTGTGAAATAGAAAATGCTCAATGTAAAATAAGGTGAAATGGGACAATGTTGAGATTGTAACAAAAAAGTAAGGAAACAAATTTTATATATATGGGGGGGGTGGTAGGGTGGGTGGGGCTATGGGAAAAAAATGAGCATTAAGTTGTGTCTTATACTGGTACAAATCCCCATTATGGAGTGCAATCATGATGTGTATATTTAATGTACCAATAAAGATAATTTAAAAAAAAAGAATTCATACTATGTATTTAAAAGGTGAAACTGTGTTAAGAAACATACGGAGTTCCTCCAGTGATGACAGAGTTTTGTCCAAATAACCCATCAGAAGTTTAAAATATCCTAAAGTGAAAATGTTTCTGACACAACTAATATACTGAACATCTTAACTTGCCTCCCCCCTTGAAGATATTCTGAACACTTACATTAGCTTAAATTTAGGCAAAGGTATCTAACATGCAGCCTGTTTGGTTTTTTTTTTAAATTTTATTTGCTTTAAATATTGGATGTTACAATATTGGATGTTACTAGAGGTTGTGCTGCTGTTGCTGCTCTGCAGTGTGAGAGAGGATCATACTTCATGTCACTAAGTTGCAGGAAGCTCAAAACTCAAAGCATAGTTTCTATTATATTATATATATCTATATATAATATAGATAATATAATAGATATATTACATATTTATAAGTTTATAAATTTATTTACACATATATAAATTTTCACATGATTTCAAATACAAAGATTGTAAGTAAAACTGTTATAAGCTGAGGACTATTTGACACCAATTTCTGGTCTATCTTATTCCTGGGGAGGAAACTAATGGGATGGTAAATAGTTCAAAGTTTATCTCAATGGAATATGGGATGTCATATTTAAGTCACTCAGAAAAATATATAAAAGTGAAGGGTTATATTTTTGAATTATGGATGAATGGATATTCTAAAAATTAGCTTCTTTGTGATTGAATTTTTTTTAAAAAAACAGTGTCTCACTTTGTAGTTCAGATTGGCCTTGAGCTCAGCCTTGCACTCACAGCAGTCCTCCTGACTCTACCTCCCCTGTGCTGGGATTACAGCAGGGAGCCACCACACCCAACACTGTGGTATATGGTTCTGATTGCTGGTGGGCATGAGTCTCCATGCCCAGCATTGTTGTAGGTTACCAGAATGGAAACCTGCCCATTGCACTTGCAACGCAAGTACTGGAACCACTGAGCTAAATCCCCCATCCTGAGACTGAAATATTTTATAGTATAAATTATTTAAAACTCATTTTACTGTATTTCTGGCATAGGCCCTTAGCCACTGCAATATTCAACCTATGGGATTCTTGGGAATATCAATGTGCCTTGAATTTTACCTAGATTCATCAGTAAGCTATCAGTAATAAGTGATTGTAGTTCTGACTCCTGCTTACTCTTTGAGGAAGAGGCAATTATCATGATATCACTGGCGTAATACAATAGCTGGCCCTTAATGGTTGTCATTTTAAGTCCATCCTCACTTAATTATGCAACATGTCCATAAATTAATATCCCTTTGGAATAATGGTAAATGTATTCAGAGTTCCAGCCAAAGAATGTGGGCATAGCCTGGCTGGATTCCAATTGTGGGTTGAAAAGAAAGCATTGGTTACATCTGTAAAGGCATACTGATGCCCCATGCATCTCTTACACCTCCTGCACAATCTTTTCTGTGGGAGGCACAAACTGAAACAATCTGATATCTCCTGATGCAATCCTCTGTAGTCAGTGACTCTTCACTTTCAGAGTGTCTGCTTTGCATACTAGCAAGGCAGGAGTTTAGGGGAGGCTTTAGTGGGAAACAAAACAAAACTCTAGCTTCAACCATTTGCTTAAAAATAATAATCTCACTCTGCCATCCAGGCAATTCCAAAAGTGCTCATTTAGTAAGATCAATGAAAACTGTGCAACCAGTAGTTTTATACAATATCACTGTGGAAGTGTAAGAACAACATAGTCACTCACTCATTATATTCACTTCAGTATTGAATTTTGGTGATATAGCTGAATATATTCCAGTTTGTAATCCAACCCACACCCTCATTTTTAATACAGTATCTCCATAAACCCTTATATTGTACGTCTACCAACTCTGTGATTATTCACTAAAGACTACTGTACCTTGAACACTCATACCTGGAAGAACTAAAGTACTTTGCATATTACTCAGTTGCCATTCACTCAAACTGTTGCTTAGGACCTAAGATCCCTCAGGTTACCAACAGTCCAATGAAAGGAGTTCAGATACTGAAACTTTTTCACATCCTATTGTTTTAACTGAGAGTGGATTATTAGCCATGGTTTAAATATTTTAAAATTTTAAACCACAGTCCTCATGAATGATTTTCAATTTTCAAAGTATTGAAGATATAAGTAGAATAAATTATCCCTTCTTCATCTGAGGGTTCTAAATTTTATTCTCATGGGCACCGAAGCTACTAGAGTTACACTTCAGCTTATTGAACTTGGATTAATTTTTATTACAATGGTTAACTTTATTTTGGAATGTGATTCTTTGTCTTAAACCTTTATTTTTGACAGGGTCAGCTTTTGTAGTTCAGGCTCACCCTGAGTTCAACCTTGAACTCACAACAATCTTCCTGCCTCTGCTTCCTGAGTGCTAGGATTATAGGCATGAGCCACCACACTCAACACTGTGGTATGTGGTTTTGATTGCTGGTGAGCATGAGTCTTCACGCCCGGCATTATTGTGTATGGTTACTGGGGAATGAATCAGAGCCCTTACACTTGCAAAGCAGGACCCAGAACCCCTGAGCTAAGTCCTCGGCCTTAAAGCCTTCTTTTTTTAGTTAGAGGTATGTCTTTGCTACTTTTCTCATTGCTTAGTCGAAATACCCAACATCCAAAGTTAAAGGAGGAAATATTAATGATAGCTTACAGTTTATAGAGGTTGGCTGGCTCCAAGGCAGAGTGGCATTACAGCAAGGCATTGAAGAGCAGAGACAGTTCATGGCAAAGCAGGGCAGGCAGAAGGCAGGCGACAGTGAAGCAGCAAGCTGCAAGAGACAATAGAAGTCTCCCTTCTGTCCCTTCTATTCTCTCCAGGGTACCCCTTAAGGTGGATAGCACTAAGACCCAGAGAGACAAAAGGGGTGCTCCGTGCTGGCTGTGTGTCGTTAATTCCAGCACCACACCCTTAATCCCATCACCATAGACTCTAGATCTAGCCACCTCTGAAAAGCCCCATCTATCACCATATGGGGCTTTAGGAGGGCATCTAGACACAAGCCAGGAAAGATGCTAAGCAAGCATTTCATGTTGCTAGGATAATAAATCCCATTCCTAGTTTACTTCATGTGATCTCATCTCTGCTAAGGTTCAAGCTTTCCTGGTCCATGAACAACCCAGCAGAGGTGACCACAATCCATCCATATTTAGTTTCCCCAAGTCACCTACTGCACAGTTGTTGTATCTCTGATAGACTATGTCTGAAAATTCTCAGCTGCTTTTGCAGTCAGAATGTACCCTGAACCTTCTCAGTCCTGCAAGGTCCCATCCAGTTGGACTATCCTTCCTAGCAATGTAGTCTTTCACCACAGTTCCCAAGGCATACATGGTAATAGATGTGGTTCACACATAGTGCCGTCTCTCAAAGAGCAAGTTCTTGTTTTACCTTTCATTCAATGGCAAAAATTGATGATGAATACGCAGTTGTCTTGTTTTATAGTTGCTTACGACTGGAGGGCAAGTAAAGTACAGTTACTCTGTCATGGCTGAGAGTAAATGTATTTTTTTACTGACTTTTAAAAGCTGTCTGATTTCTGTATATTTCCATGAAAGTGCCAGCAGATGTCAGCAAAAGGAAAAGCAGTACTACATGAATGTTGCAATAGGAAACCAAATATTTAATTATCAAAGTCAAAGTTCAGTCAAACATTTTAATTTTCTAAATGTAATGACTCCAACAATGAGCTTCCTTTGGGAGGTAGATAGCTGGAGGTGACAGAGCGACTCTCATCATCCACAAATCTCTCATGTGGCCAATTAAACTTCAGCTACGAGAAGCTGCTCACAAAGAAATCCTGCACAATGGCTTATTTAGTGCTATTGTACTATATATCTGACTAAGGTGGCCTGAAGGTCCCTCTCAGCTTGCCTCAATTTAAAAATGGGCTCTACTTGTTCCTAGCTGGACTTCATTTTGCTTAGAACAATTGCTTTGGAGAACTTGTAGAGTCTTTTTGCCTTTTGAAATGTGATGATCATTTTATTTTATGATTGAAACATAATATTTGCATATGTTTATGTATATTTATGGCTAACTTTTTTAAGATATATAATGCCTTGCTATTAGTTACTCCAAGTTGTAAACCTGCCTTCTGTCATGAAGATATGGGAGTGTTTGCTTTTCCTTTGGGTAGGACAAATTCTAAATAAATATATAAATATAAATATACCATACCACAGGATATATAATCATGCAAAGAGCATGATTAGGTCTAGTATTCATGATTAGGTCTAGAAAATTTTACACATTCTGATCAAGGTAAAGCTTGGCAAATTTCTTTTATAAAGGACATACAGTCAGTGTTTTCAGTATTAACCAGCATAAAGTTTCTGGTTTCTGTCTCAAAATTCCATTACAGTTTTGTAAAGTAAAATCAGCCATCTGCAATATGTAAACTAGTGAGTGTGGCTGTCTTCTGGATTTAGCACAAGGACGATAGTTTGCCAGCCTCTTTTGTAGACTAAATTCAGAACATGTTATTTGCATAAGTTTTTTTTGGACTGGACATTTAGTTATGGGCATTTCTTCTAAACCCAATGATTCTCTCTAACAGAGAGTCCTGATTACTAGGTTTCAAGTGTGAAAAGGAAACATAACGAGTACCTTAATGTGATTAAGGAGTTTTCTCTTTCCCCCACTGATTTGAATTTTTCTTACTTCATGCTTATTTACACACCATTTGCCTTATTTAAATTACATTGCTCAATACTATAATCCCTTATGTTCTTTCACAGTAATATTAATTTATAGCACAAGATAAATAAATTGAAGTTTGATTTTTTTGTCATTTAAATACAAGATCTGATGCTTTTAATTATACTTAAACGGTAAATAAATAATTTGAGTCGAGTTACTTTTGCTTCCAGGAAAATAAAACTAAAGAATGTATCAATTATTTATATGAAGGCATTTATTTAGGATGTCTAAGGAGATTACAATAAATAGATTTAATTTATAGTGTTTAACCATTTTTGAAGAATGACTGAAGAACCTAAGAAGACTCATGTTTCAATTATACACATAAAATATCTTAACCATTTCATTTGCACCACAGAGGATATAAATTAAGTAGGTCCTTCAGAAACAGGGTGAGAACAGTATTTGAATATATTTAGGTGGGGAATGGACTAATTGTGTGGAAGATCATAACAAGGTACAAGCAGCCAGAAAAGTCTACCCTATCGAGCCTTAATAGTGGAGGAACAGTATTTGATCTTACCAGTATACTGTGAAAATCGGCAATGATTGGCTGAGCGATGTTCTGGAAGATATTAATTTCTTGGTACCGCTGACTCAACAAATCAAGCTCTCACAGCCAGATATATCCTTCAAAAAAATGTGAGTATTGGCCAGAAGGAGTCAGGCTAGGCCATGTTGCAAGGGAATATATAAGTGGATATAAGTAGGGGACTGACAGATTGGATAAGATATTTGAGCACATGTCACATCTTGATGCTGGGAAAAATTCCAATGTTCTATCCTACTCTTTGGGAAATGACCATGAATCATCAGCTTGAGTGGATCAGAAATACCTAGTATAGGAAAACACAGTTCTGAGTGTCTATGAGTGACTATCATGCATGTCAGCAAATGAGGGGAGAAGACTCATTTCCCTCACTCAAAGCTCATCGCCTGAATGGAATAATATGGGAACAGAGAATATAGAAGGACGTGTTCTTATTTTGGAAAGACTGAAGCTTCTTCTATTGCCTTTGAATATCAGTCTCCACCTTCTTCAGCCTTCCCAGATAAACTCTCACTGGACTACAGTGAGGGCCCAGCCTTGTAGGTTCGGCTGGGGCTGCATCATTGCTCCCTCTTCTTCTTCAACTTCCATCTTTCTGGAATGAGCAGCTCCTAGATCCTTTCATTCTCAAGCATTCAGAAATTGATTGTGGATTTTTCTGCCTCATATCCCACACACAGTCACTGTGGACTCTTCCACCTCTTATCATAGAATCTTGCCTAATAAATTCCATGGCATGGTTGTACATGTAATTTCTATTCATTATTTTCCTTTAAAGAACCTTAATACAAGCAGAATAAATAACAAGTTTGTTAAACAGAATATTTTTATTTTCTTGGCAGTCTTCCTAGTTTGTGTGAATTTAGTAAATGTAAAAATGGATCATATAGTAATAAAGACATGTATTTCTCCAGCTAAACGACATAGGCTTTTAAGGAGTATATGCCCAGTAGTTAGACTGCTGTATCATATCAGAGTCCTACTTTAAAGTTTCTTTAGGAACTTCCAAATGGTTTTCTGTAATGGTTAGACCAATTTACATTTGCACCAACAATGTGCAGGTATTTCCCTTTCTCCACATCTTCACCAACATTTGTAATATTTCATCTTGTGTGCAGCGCATGATGTTTATATTCCTCATGAGGAGCTTGTATATGCATCTTTATTCCTTTTATTCAGTCCCGTTTTCCTCCTGCAGTTCCCCTTCTCCATCTCCTAATCCCCTTACCATTGGAGAAAGGTCTACCTCTTTAATTCCTATTATCTGCCTTTCATTTTGTACTGTATTTATAATTTGAGTTTCTCATATAAGTGAAGGCAAAGAACTCAGTTTCTGGACTTAGTGGTTTTCGAGGTGGAGCAGTGTTGAATAATGAGGAAATAGAGGATGTGGAAGTATACACACAAAGCATTTTCACACTAGAGATGCCTCTGAGAACGTAGCATAAGATGGAGGCTTAGCAGTCATTTGCAAGGGCTGCTTGGGAAAGGAGCCTATTTGGTAATAAATTTTGCAGCAATGACCATATATTCTGTAGAAATCTAGAAAAATATTTTTGAATAAATACAATTGGAAATTTTGTGGGAAAAAAACGTGGAAAATTGAAAATGGTGGATACTTTTTATTTGGTTGAAAAAATCCATTTATCCAATCCTTGTCTATCCAAATATATAAACTTCATAATTCTGTTTTGTTAAATGAACTTTCTGAATCCATTTTAAACATTAATCTTTATTATGCCTTTTAGATTAGTGAAATTAACTTCAGTGCAATTAATATTACATTTACATTAAGAAACCTTTTAAAGAGTAGTTTGTGTGCACAGAAGCATTATGAAAGTTCTTATAATTTTGAAATTATAATTCCAATCAAAATTTCATGCCTAATTGTAATAGAATGTTGTAAAGAAATAAATCATTTACATCAAAAAATTTTTTAATTGAAATCTTTATTGGTACTTATATATACACATCATGATTGCATTCCACAATGGGGAATTGTACCAGTATAAGACACAACTTAATTCTTATTTTTTCCCATAGCCCTACCCTCCCTACCACCCCCACCCGCCCATATACATAAAATTTGTTTCCTTTATTTTTTGTTATAATCTCATTATTTTTACTCCTTCACCTGATTTCACTTTGAGTATTTTCTTTTTCACAATATATAACATACAATTCTAGAACTCATTTACATCTTTATTTTCTCATATCAGAGAAAAGATGTGATATTTACCTATCTATGACCTATTTATGTCACTTAGGAGAATATCCTTAAGGTATGTCCATTTAAGTATAAATGATTCAAACTTATTATTTTTTATGGCATAGTAATACTCCATTCCATAGAAGAACCACAGAAAATTTTTATTTATATAATAAATTGAAAAGATATGTATTAACATGTTGAAAATGCAGAATATATTTCTGTATATACAATGTATAATAAAACACTTCAAACAAAAAGGTAAGGTAGAGTGAAACAAATCTGTGGTTTTTAGAAATGTAACTTTCTGTTAAATTACATTCCTTGTACCTTACCTCAGGGTAAGTAATTAGTAAAGAAGTGTGCCAAGGTAAAATTTTGTTATTTTTAAATTTGTAGATTTTGATGGTTCATTTTAAAGTGCTTTTAAACTTAGGTTAACTCATTTTTTTACATATTGTCAATCAGTAATATTTACAAAGTTGTGTATAGATATGGAAATATTTAGTTAAATTTAATTTTTTCATTTTACTGATTAAATTTAAAATTTAAAAATGAAAAAAAGGCCAAGAATGTAGCTCAGAGGTTCTGTGCCTACCTGGCAAGCATAAGGTCCTGAGTTCAATTTCTGGTTAAAAAAAAAAGAAGAAAGAAAAAGACTTTTTAAACTTTGAGAGCACTTGGCCCAACTCAACAATTGAAAACCAGTAAAACCAGTATTTTTACACTGCTAGGCTAAAGAAGAAAAAGCATACAACCTCATAAATAAATGTATAAAAAGCTTTGACCAAAACCCTATATCCAATGAAGAAAAATAAAAAAAGAGAGTATATTAAGAATAGAGAGGAATTTCTTCAACTTGAGACATAACTTTTTCATAAAATGATTAAGAGAATGAGAACATAATCTACAGATTAGGAGAAAATATTGCCAAAAGATGCAACGAGAAAAGAATAGTCACACAAATTATGCAGGAAATTGTTAAAATTCAACAATAAGAAAACAAATGACAACATTTAAAAATGAAGAAGCCTGCACTGAGAGTACACCAAAAAAGATACATGTAGACAGATGACAAAGAAGCATATGAAAGATTTCAAATATCTCATTAAGGAGTATAAATTAAAGAAAAGTGAGCTACTACCGTATACATATTAGGTGGGTCAAATGTCAGTATGTGATAACACCAGATACTGACAAATGTGAGTCAAGAACAACTTGCAGTCATGGCTGGTGAGAATGCAAAGTGAGATAGTACTTTAAATGTTCTGGTGTCTTACAAAACTAAACACACTGTTACCATATGATCCAACAACTATGTTCTTTGGTATTTCCCCAAATAGGTTAAAAATTTATGTCCACATAAAAATCTGCCCTAGCAGTTTCCATCAGTCTTATTTTCAATTGCTAAAACAAAAACAACCAACATATTCTGCAAGAGGTAAATGGAACAATGTATTGTGGTACATACAGACCATAGAATAATTATTATTCAGAGGTAAAAATGTAAGTTATCAAGTCATGAAAAGACATGAAAGAAATTTATATGCATATTACTTAGTGAAAAAGCCAATCTGAAGAGGCTGTGCACTGCACAATCCCAGCTGATGAGACTGTAGAAAAGGCAATAGTTAATATATGCAGCTATAAAGGAAAGGTCAGTGGCTGTCAGGCTTGCGGGAGAGGGAGGGATAAAAATGAGAACACAGTGGAGTTTTAGGATAGTGAAACTATTCTGTATGATAGCATATGTATGGATAAATATCACTATACATTTTCAAAAGCTCAGATTATACAACATTAAGAATGAAACTTTAATATGAGCTATAGACTTTGAGTGATTCTCTTGTCAGAGTAAATTCATCAGTTGTAAAAAGAAAATGTATCCGGGCCGGGGAGTTAGCTCAGTGGTTCCAGCGCCTGTCTTGCAAGCACAAGGGCCCGGGTTTGATTCCCCGGTAACCACATAACAATACTGGGCGTGGAGACCCACACCCAGCAGCAACCAGTACCACATACCACAGTGCCGGGTGTGGTGGCTCACACCTGTAATCCCAGCACTCGGGAGGCAGAGGCAGGAGGATTGTGATGTGAGTTTGAGGCTGAGCTCAGGACCAGCCTGAACCACAAAGCGAGACCCTGTTTCAAAAAAAAAACCTAAAAAAAAAAAAAAAAAAAAAAAAAAAAAAAAAAAAAAATGTATCCATTGATTGGGGAAGTCTGTACCTATGTCAAATCAGGATACATTAGAATTCTCTGTATTTTTCATTCGATTTTGTGGTGACTACAAAAATGCCCATATTAAAGTGTTACACTAACATTATATATTTAACGATTAAAATAGATGGACTGTTTCTCAAATCAGTAGCAAAGCAAGGGTCTTCCTTAACACTCCTGTTTACTATCATATTTGAAATCTTAGCTAGTGGAATAAGGCAAGGAAAAAAATAAAATAAAATAAAAGGAGAGCGAACAACTTTGCAGCTGACATGATTATGTAGAAAATTCCAGATAATTAATAAAAAGTAAAAAAAAAAAAAAAAAAAAAAAAAAAAAAAAAAAAAAAAAAAAAAAGCAAACTCCTGGAGCTGCTAAGCATTTAAAGCAAGGTCATAAAGACACTGCACGGAAGTCAGTCATTTGACATTGCTGGAGTGTAGATTGTGCACTACAGGAGAGAATCCTTGGGACTCAAAATATAAATAAACACAATCCAATTTTTTGCTGACATCAAAAAAAGCAATAATTATGTATATGTGTAGCATATGTATAAGATTCTAAATGAGGAAAACTGTAAAACTCTGATGAAAGAAATAAAAGTTTTAAATAAATGGAGAGTTATTCCACTGTTGTGGGTAAAAGTATTCAATATTAAAATGTCAGTTCTCAGAATTCTGGGAAGATGGCAGAATGATAAAAGCTGGAGACCACTGCCTCCATAAATTGTTCTTAAACCTGAAAACAGCAGGGGGGAAGCAGCAGTTGCGGGGGGAAGAACAGCAGAGAAACCTAGATGGAAGAGATCAGAAGCAAATATCGATTAAGGCCAAAGAAAGAAGAGCGACCCAGGGACTGGTCTGTCCCTTCTTCCCTCTCCCCAGAGGGGGGAGGGGCGGTCCACCCTGCCAGACCTCGCACAAGCGCCCCAGCACAGGAACCTAGGGAGTACAGACAGCATGCAGCCAGCCTCCAAGACACAGGTTCAGGGCGAGGAGCAGAACTGCATGCCAGGCCTCCTGCAGCAGTGGTAAAGGGCGTAACACTCCCAGATATGGACTCTCAGGAGAGGACAAAGGACCCGTGCAAGGAAGCCCCACCCACCGCCCAAAGGGACCTAAGATCCGCACTGCCAAGAGAAGACATCTCCGAGCCCCTGTGGAATTGACCGAGATCATCTCTACCACAGCGAACCGGTGAGCTCAAGGCCTCCAGCTCTGGGACATTCCAACTCTGGACTCCAACTGGGACCACCACCACCACCATTCCCCCACCCCCACCCCACCACACTGAAGGGAGTGGGCCCCTGCTCTGAGACCCACAAACCTCGGCATCACACTCTGAAAAAGGAGATAGAAGAAGATACCAGAAAACAGAAAGGCATCCCTTGTTCCTGGGTTGGAGGAATCAATATCGTCAAAATGGCTATACTCCCACAACTATTATTCAGATTCAATGCAATCCCAATTGAACTCCCAATGGCATATTTCACAGATCTAGAGAAAATAATTCAGAAATTCATCTGGAATCACAAAAGACCTAGAATAGCAAAAACCATTCTAAGCAGTAAGGACATGATGGGGGTATTACGATCCCCAACTTGAAACTGTACTACAAAGCCACTGTGATAAAAACTGCATGGTACTGGCAAAGCAACAGACCCAAGGACCAATGGAGTAGATTAGAAGATCCAGAAACTACTCCGGACACATTAAGTGATCTCATTTTTGACAAAGGAGCCAAATACCCTCTGGAGGAAGGATAGCCTCTTTAACAAATGGTGCTGGAAAAACTGGGCTTTAACCTGCCAAAGACTAAAGCTAGACCGAGCTCTGTCACCATGTACTAAAATAAAGTCAAAGTAGATTAGGGACTTAAATATTAAAACAGACACACTAAACCTGCTACAAAACAGGTTAGGTAAAACTCTCCAAGACACTGGTTTGGGGAAAGATTTCATGAACAAATCTTCCATAGCACAAGAAATGGGATCTAGGGCCAGGGATTTAGCTCAGTGGTTCCAGCGCCTGTCTTGCAAGCACAAGGACCTGGGTTCGATCCCCATTAACCACATACCATACTGGGTGTGGAGACTCACGCCCAGCAACAACCAGTACCACATACCACAGTGCTGGGCATGGTGGCTCATGCCTGTAATCCCAGCACTCGGGAGGCAGAGGCAGGAGGATTGCTGTGATGTGAGTTTAAGGCTGAGCTCAGGGCCAGCCTAAACCACAAAAGTGAGAATCTGTCTCAAAAAACCTAAAAAAGGCCGGGGAGATAGCTCAGTGGTTCCAGCACCTGTCTTGCAAGTGCAAGGACCCAGGTTCGATACCCAGTAACCACATACAATACTGGGCGTGGAGACTCACCCCAGCAGCAACCAGTACCACATACCACAGTGCCGGGCGTGG
>PVIR01003513.1:0-44852 GCA_004026965.1 Petromus typicus
GGTTCCATTCCCCGGTAACCACATAACAATACTGGGTGTGGAGACCCACACCCAGCAGCAACCAGTACCACATACCACAGTGCCGGGCGTGGTGGCTCACGCCTGTAATCCCAGCACTCGGGAGGCAGAGGCAGGAGGATTGTGATGTGAGTATGAGGCTGAGCTGAGGGCCAGCCTGAACCACAAAGCGAGACCCTGTCTCAAAAAACCTAAAAAAAAAAAAAAAAAGATAAAACTGCAGGCAGGTAATATAAATCTATTGTTCAAAAGGCAATCAATGAAGAAAACATGGAGGGACAAAATAACAGACTAAAAATCCTGCTAAAAATGTAGAATAATTCCCTGTGTGGAATAATTTCTCTGTGTGTGTCTGCTCATGGACCCAGGTTAATCTGATTGCTCTGCACCCTGCTATTTACACTGATCAGTGTGCTGGGAACCTTTCCATGTCAGTAAATTTTAGTCAGCATACTACAAAGGTTACACCTGATCTGGCCTGACAGGGCTGAGAGGAGCTGGGAGATGCTGAAGGAACACACCTAGCTCAGAGGCTGCTGTAGTCACATGATCCGGACAGCACCTTCCTTTGTCCTTCACAAATGGGACCTTTTTCTCCAGCAAATCCAGGCATCGGCCCCTTCAGCCCTGAATCCTCCCCAGTTCAATGCCAGAATATTGCACCTTGATTAACGTGGCATCTAAACTGCCTGCAGTGGCCAGTTCCCAGTGCTGACCATGACTGAGCACGTGCTGCTGGCTTCTCTCACCTGAGGGCTCCTCCGATTCATGTTCTGCATAAATGTTTCCATCTCTTCTTGTCTCTCCTCTCTTCCAGCATCTCAGAGCCTTGCGCAGCTCCAAAGCTGCTCATCTCTCCTTTGAAGAGCACTGAGTGCCACTCACCATGGAGGGAACACAAGCCACTAAGAGAAGGTCACAAAGTATTTGATGAAGAGGAAGAGCACAAGTCAGGGCTTGGCCACCTTTATCCTGCCTGAGATCAAGCATATGGGGCTTTAGCCTAAACTGCTCTGGTCAGGTCTCAGTCTCAACCTTACCAGGAGTCATGGTTTGGATTATTTATTTATACACTTATTTTGGTTAGTCCTAGGGAACAAACCCAGGTCCTTCACACTGAGCTACAACCCCAGCTCTTTTTATAACTTTTTATTTTGAGGTGGGGTCTTGCTATGTTGCTCAAGCCAGACTTGAAGTTATAATCCTGTTGCCTCAGTCTCCCTGAGTGCTGGGACCACAGGTGTGCACCACCTTGTCCAGCTCATATGGATCTTAAGTGTTCCCCAGAGGTCCATGTGTCCTCAGCTTGGTGCCTTTAGGAGGTAGAGGAAACTTTAAGAGATGAGACCTAGTGGTTTTCTTCAGGTTGCTGCAGGTGTGTCTCCCAAGGGGTAGGTGAGACCTCTGTCTTTGTCTCTTGGTTTTTCACTCCCCCAGCACGAAATGAACAGTTTTGTTCTACTCTGTACTCTCCACCATGTCCTGGTTCATCCTAGGTTCAAAACCAATGGAGCCAACATACCATGGACTGAACCACTAAAGCCACTAGCCAAAAGGAACCTTTTCTTTTGTGTATGGGTTACCTTAGGTATTTATTATAGTGACGGAAAGCTGACACACTTAGTTTGGCCAGTTGCTTACTCTTTCCATACTTCAGTTTTCCTTGCATGAAATGTAGATGCTAGTTGTTCCGCTTTTCAGCTTTTCCTGAAGGTTCAAGCCTACTTCAGATAACGAGAGTAGAACTGGGAGCACGGTCATCATGCTGGCGCTTGTGTCTGTTCTTGTCCCCTGGCTGGCTTGTGTTTCCTCCGTGGGTGAGGTGCCTTCTGAAGGAGGCTTCTTTCTTCGTCAGTCCCCTCCCTCCTATTTGGGGACACAGTGTCTCCCTAGGGACAAGTTTTTCTGGCTAATCCCCCAGCTGACAATGGAGATGGATTCTCTTCTCCTTAAAGAGGAAGGATACTGGGAACGTGGCCAACAGTTTCCAGGCCTTTGGAAAAACCTCAGAGGTTTAGACCAGGGGCCAGAAAAGTTTTTCTATAAAGGGCCCAAGAGTAATTATTTTAAGCTTTGCAGGTCAAATGGTCTCTATTGCAGTTACACAGCTCTGCCCTCAGAATGTTATGGAGGTCACGAGCAATACATAAATGAATAATCATGGCTATGTTCCAATAAAGTTTTATTTATAGAGCATGGTCACACAGATCTGGCCCCCCAGCCTCAGCTAGCTGGCTCCTGGGCCCTGGTGTTCTTCCTGCTCTATGACCAGACAAGCTCTATTCCTACCCCAAACCTCACATTTACCGTGCGTCAATTGAGGAGATGAGATGTATAATTTTCAAGAGCGATTCTGTCTCTAAAACAATCATCCTGTGCCTGGGAAGCTGTGCCTTGCTGGGTTAGGCCTGTAATTCTTGACTGATTCTTGAGCTCTGATTGGATGCCCAGTAGGAACCCTCAGTTTGGGAGGCTACTGGGTTTGCGGCCTGTCTTGCCCAGCAAGCTCCCCGGTGGGCCTGGTCAGTACTCAGCCACACTCTGTTGGAATTGGTCTGGTGGAGTTGCTCTAGGTCCAGTGGCTTCCCGGGAATCATCCGCAGCCGGAGTCATTCTGTGGCACTCCTCTGTGGTGACACCAGGTGGAGAGGGGGAGAGGCTGGTGTAGAGCGGGAGCCCACTCCACTGCCTCCTGGCGGCCCACAGTCCTCTTTCAGCTTCTCCGAGGCACTGGTTCAGTCCACGCGGTCAGTGCAGCTGCACACAGGGTCGCAGGGCTGTGGCTTTTACACCGCAGGCGGAAAGATCTGAGGAGCCTCGGGAAGCGCTTGGGCCGCAGGCACATGCTCAGAGGGCTCAGCTCCGGCGCACCGTCAGGCGTTCTCGGGAGGGCAGGGGAGCTGCAGGGAAAAACCGCAGCAATGTTGTGGCTGGTTACCCACAGGGACCTGGGAAAGCTCATCAGTCCCAGAGCTGAGGGGCTAGATCAGCAGTGACTCCCCTCCCCTGCTGGCCGGGGGATTCAGCTGGGCAGAAGCCTCCACCCCACAGAGCAGAGCCATCCACACCCTTCCTGGAGCATCGGATAACAAAGGCAGCACCTCGCGCACATTGTAAGGCAGGGAAAGGGCGGAAGTCCAGCAACAGGAAACTGGTTTCTATGGTTTCCTTGGGTGTAATGACTTAGAAATTGGTTTCTAATTTTTTTTTTTTTTTTTTTTTTTAAATTGCTGCTCCTCCACCCCGGGGCGCAGTAGGGAAGGAAACACGGTTTTAGTGTTTACTGTAAGCTCAGCCCTGAGTGAGGTGTAAATCATCACAGCAAACCAACAGGCTCTGAGGCAATATCTCCATTCTGCAAATGAGAAAATGGAAGCTCAGAGAGGCTAAGACACCTGCTCATAGCACACAGCTGAGAGGCAGGAAATCCTCCCACTTCACACTGCCTGTTTCCCTTCCTGGCCAGGGCGTCCTACAACCTGGAAAATTCCTCTGATGAGTTCCGGCTCTGGAACAGAGAGAGGAGCCCAGGCTCAGATGGCTGGAGGAGGAGTGCCTGGGGTCTCCCGTGGCTTTGGCAGGGGCACAGAAGGTGACACCCAAGGGCTTCGGAGCAAGGGCCCCTTATACTCACTCGCACATCTGCCAGATGGGTGTGAAAAGGACCACGTAAAACTGTGCGGCCGAGCTCCAGGCACGGTTAGCCTCCTGCACAGCGAGATTCTTGCTGCTGCTAGCACTTTAAATCACACTAATATGAAAATGATTCGTGGATTACGAATCGCTGTGCAAATACTAATTTATTGAAGGAGGAGATGGGCAACTTTGTGCCAGCCCAGTGAGGGAACAAATTTAGAAACTCTGTGTCCGGGTGGCAGAGGGGTGCTGTGTGCCACACAGCCCTACACGGCACCTGAGGTAGTACAGGACAAGAGGAAGCATGTGCCAGGCTTCCCTCTGTGCAGACTGATGACTGCATCGTTCCACAGGTCTGTCACGAGCACCTTCCGTGGGCTGTGCCCTCTGGCACGAGGCCCAGCCCTGCAGGAGCTCACAGACCATTCAGGAGACAGGGACAGCATGCACGCTAATGAGCACAGTCAGGGGTGTACAGAGAATGACAGCGCACACGTGAGTGCATGTGTGTACACGTGTGAGTCATGCGGGTCTTTGAATGGGGCACTGAAATTATGTTTTAAAAGCTAAGTAAGAGTTTAGCGGGTGAGAGTGGTAGGCAGGGCAGAGTGGGAGAAAGAACAGTGGCTGGTGCTTTGCAGACCTGTGATTAGTCAGGGCACAGCCTGGTGCAGCACAGAGGGAGCTGGTCTGGCGCCTGAGAAATGGACCGTGGCCAAGGTGCAAAAAGCCAGCACCCTGTGCCAAGGACCCCGGCTTTCTGTCTGCTCATGTAAGGAGTTGACTTGTGTCCTTGAAGGTTGTGAGCAGGAGGCCGAAGCAGGGACTCAGCAGGGCTACCCCATTCATTAGTTGGGTCAAAGGGTCTGCTTGGTAGGTGCCTTCCTGGCTGTGTGCCTGGATTCCCTGTTTAGCCCTCAACCTGATCTCTACAAAGCAGTCCAACTGTCCCCCACTTTACAGATGGGAAAATTGGAGATCAGCAACATTTGGCTCCGGCTTTGGCCCCAGGCTGGCGCTTAGGCACCAGGTTGCTCTGGAGAAGACAGACAGGCCTTTGGGGTGGGGATCCCGGTGAAGGCTGAGGGTCGGAAGCTCGGGTTCCGCTCAGGGAACTTCAGTCACAGAAACTCAGCTCTCGCCCTTTTGGGGAGCTTCCTCTTTGGCCCAGCCACAACTTTTGTTTGGAGGAGCAGCAAGGACAAGCTGTCCCCCAGGAATGGGACAGAATCTCCCTCTATCACTTGGGAACTGGTAGGTGTTTGGAGCCTTCCATGGAGAAAAGTTGCCCTGTAGGAGCTGCTGCGGGCTCTGCCTGTGGCCTTCAGGCCTTGGGCTGGCACCTGCAGGACCGTGGACAACCTTGAAGCTTCATCTTATAACCCCTCCTGTGCAAAGAGACCCAGAGCAGCGATGGAAAGAGTGGACTCTTGGCTCACGAACTCAATTCATTCACGAAGGCTGGTTGTAACTCGAGTTGGTCAACTGAAGGCTCAGGCTCCTCTATTCAACCTTCGAAGTCTCTCTCCTGTGTACAAGCAGATCTCAGTGTCTTTAGAGAGACACCAGCCCAGGATTTCTCAGTTAATGTCTTTCTCACACAGGAAAGGATATTGTCATGTTCCTTTCACAACTCTTAAGGGTTAACTCTGTGTCCAAGACCATCTGAAAACACAAGTGGCCAGCACTTGGGTCATAAGTCAAGACCTTGATCACAAGTTAAAACTAAAATTCTGGTTGTAACCCAAGTCATTCATAACTTCAGGGTCCACTAGAAGGGCCCGGGGTCCTCAGACTAGGCTCAGCAGGCATTTCAGGAAGACGCGACCGATCCAGTGACGTCGGAGATGAGCTGCGGGGTGGGAGAGGCCCTTCCATTTCCCGGGTGGAGGATGGAGCCGCTCTCCAGGCGCCTCGCTCTTCTTGTTGTTACCTAATTAGCTCCATGGCCATAAAAGGCCAGCTCTGTGTGGAGGAGGCGTCTGGCTGAGAAGCAGCAAACTGAAGTGTCATAAAACCACAGCCCAGAGAGGGAAAAGGGAGGAGAGGGCAGTGAATTCGAATCATCTGGATGGGTTGTTGGTGATAGCATCAGCCCACTCTGGCCCGGGAGAGAGCTGGGCTCTGCCCCTCAGCCCTGTTCATATTCATGGCTGTGCCCAGGCTGAACCATTGTGGAAGGACGGTCAGGAGCCGCCAGGGGAGGTCGATGCCACCAAGGGCTTTGGTGCTTGCCTTGTTTAAACCAAACTAGAGGACAAGAATGCACAGAATAGTCCACTTCTCTTTTAAATCCATATACAGGATTCCTGAAAAACTGACTACCGTGTTACTCAGTGTCTGCTTGATCAAACCCAATTGAGATTTCAGGGTGAGAACGTTGTTCCAGAAGCATGAAGTTCTTCACAGAAAGGTTGGGTTCACAGGGTGGTGAAGGAGTTTGGAAGTAAATTCCTTAGAGTGGGAATTTTGATGTGGACACTTCCTAGCTGTGTGATGGTAAAGAGATCTCTCTACCTCTCTGACCTAGTTGGTGTACTCATTTGCCAAATGAGTATGGGAAGAGGACCTAAATCTTAGAAGTGGTAGAAGAATTAAAACTATGTGTTGGGCACCAAGCATGGTATCTGTCAGTTGTATTTATAAAGCACAATCTGATATCTGCAGCTTCTGATTTTGCAAATGGAGTTATCAATTTAGCATGACGAGGCTGCTATTTGAAAGTCCCTTCCATGATATTGGTGCTCAGCGTCTGCTCATATTAGTCCTGTTTCCCTCCCTTTGTTTGCCTCTAGTGTTTAGAGGTCCAGGGCCAAAGTCAATGTTTAAACCAGCTTTTGGGCTAAACCATTTCTGACTTTGTCTTTCTGTTATGTCAGCTATAGTGTATACATATAATTTGTCAAAACCTGTCTCAAAACTTTTTCCTAGGCTAGGAGTAAACAAACATGGAGAAATATTGCTGGCTAGGAGCAACAAATAAACACAAATCTATATTTCATGCCATGGAAACTCATGTCTTTCTTCCAACCTCTCAGAGACCTAAATCTGATGACTTGAAAGGTACCAGGAGCTGCCAGCTGGGAGCTGCCTGGTGGGATGGCCACCGATGTCTTTTGAGTCTGAGACAGGGGCTTCCGTGCCTCTCACAGGCCCATCCTGAGCCTGAGCAGGTTGGTATCAGCCTTTGCTTCTCCAGAACACCTACCCCACACTCCCCCTGGGCCACTGGGTCTGTATCAGTGTGAGCCTCCTGCCTTCCCTGTCCTGGGCCAGCAAACGAGGAGACTCATTGGTCACCACCTGCCGCCCTGTGCCCGGGGCACACCAGCTCCAGGAGATGCCCTGAGAGGTGGGTCCTGTCATTATGCCACTTCACAGGTGGAAATTAATACCTGGAGAGGTAGAATAACTTGCTCCAACAAGTTCAGTTGGTGGCGGAGCCAAAAACAGAACCAAGGTTGAGAAGGTGTGTCTACAGTGTCATACGGACTATGGTGGGTTCCCTGAGGTGGGCTGTCTCACTGCGAAAGGTTTGTGCTGGTCATACTATATAAACAACTATATAAACAACCAAAAGAATCCAGCTCCAAAGAAGAAAGGGTTATTGTATCACTTAGTTCTAGAGATTTCATTCCAGAATCGATTTGCTCTCTTGCCTCTGGGCCTATGGGGAGGTAGCATATGATGGAGAAGTGTGTGGCAGGCAAAGATGTTCATGTCATGATCAGGGGACAAAAGTTGGGCTGGGAGGGCTGGGGTCCCACAGTCCTCTCCAAGGGAGCACACTGACCAACGACCGAAAATCCTCCCCTCGGCCACTGCCTTCTGAAAGCAACACTGAGGACCCAGATTTGCCACATGGACTTAGGAGACACTCGACATTCAAACTCCAATGAGGCTGTAGGCAGGTTTAGGCTCTGTGATTTTATTAGACTAGAAAATATGGAGATGGAATTAATCAGCCACACAAATCCCAAATATTTCTTAGGCACTGAGTCAGGACCTCACATTGGGCTGGGGACTGTTGTGGAGGCCATTCAAGGCACTATGCTTTTACTGAACACCTGCTGTGTCAGGTACCATGCTCAGCACACCCACTTGGTCATGCAGTGCTGGTCACCCTGGCTTGCTGTTCCCTCTGTGTGTTCCCACCCCTCTCTCATCATTCCTAGATGTTTGGATCAACTCAGAAATCAGCCCAGGAAGTCTGATCCCACACAATAGGCCTACAGGTCACAATAAAGGCCTATATGTGCCTTGCTGCCCTCTGGACAGGGCATCTCCCATGCTTTTCACAGCCGCATAGAACATGCTCTGCACCCAGCAACTCCTGTAGGTTTGTTTGCCTGAGCCGGGCTCATTTTCTGAGGCCACTGGGTCAGATCCAGCCATTGGCCTGTCTTTGTACAACCCTGAGCTAAGACTGAGTTTTATATTTCTAAAGGGTGCTAAACAAATACAGCACACATGGGAATATGTGACAGACACAGTGCTTGGGCTTGGAGGTGTAAGACTGAGAAGGTGTAGGTGAGACAAGGTGTTGGTGTCAGTCCCAAACCAAGTAAATCACAAGTGCTGGCTCAAGACATGTGGCTGACAGCTCCGACTGACCAACACCCTCTTTTTAGTATAGTCTCCAGCATAGCTTCAAAATGCCTATCAAATAGTCAGGTATGGTGGTACACACTCATAATCCCAGTGTTCTGGGAGGCTGAGGCAGGAGGATGACAAGTTTGACTCCAGCCTGGGCAATGTAGTTCAATCTTAGTCTCACTCCATCACCTCTTTACGGTATAAGCAGATGATTTAAAAGATTTGCTGTCTTTTGGCTCAATGCAGGCCCCAGCTCCTTGGTGCAGTAGGGGTCTGGGAAGCCCAGGAAGGGCCAGCCAGTGTCCTCCGAGGCCCTGGGAGTGGGGCCCCCAGGCTCCTCTCTCAGCTGCCCTGGCACTCTAAGGGGTGGAGGAACCAGCTGGCACCCGAAAATGCTGAGGCCAGGCTGTGGGGAAGACAGGGAGTCACTGTTTATCTACATAAAGTACTCCTCAGTTATTATTTCTTTATTAATAACTTCCTGTGACCTCAGAGGTGACTACAAACCATGCATCAGTGGTGGCCACTCCTGCCTCTTCCGTGCCCCCGCCGCAGCTTCAAAGCCCAGGTCTTCCTTTGGCTGCAGAGGGACCCAGCAATTAGCACCTGCCTCCTCCCCACGCTGCCCTGTGAGTCAGAGCACTGCTTGGTCAGCAGCCCCTTCTCTCGGCCTCTGAGCCTGTCAGACACCCTCAGTGACAGGCTGCCAGTGGCCTCAGGCCAGGAGCCACAGAGCAGTTGAAGCCTCTGGCTTGTGACAAAGGTTCGCTGTCCCCTTCCCATGACTCTGGGCCCTGCAGAGGAGGAGTATCACTCAGACAGCATTTGTGGAGCTTGAACTTCATGGGTACAGAGCAGGAGAGGCTGGGGCTGCTGCAGCATCGAGGAGAGGGCTTGTCCCCAGCATCGTGGAGACTAGGGGACCCCAGCGAGGTGATGTGACCCAGACTCTGAGTCTGCTCTATCATGAGCCCACACAGAGGCCTGAGGGGTCAGTGGGAGGTGCTTGTGCTGCCCCGTGGGATCCAAGGAGGGTGGGTCTTAGATCACAAGGTGGGCATGATGCGCTGGGACACGCTCCCTAAGTTCATAAAGGCAAGAACTGGGTCACAGGGGACACGGTGGCCATCCTACCCAGGGGAACGAGGTGATAAGACTACATTTCAGAACACAGTAGATCTGAGTGCCAAGGATTCCATGGGTGATTCTCAGGGCACTTGGCCTTAGAGAGCTGTGAGAGGGGCTGGGATTTTCCAAGAGGAAAAGGGGTGGGATGGTGCCGGACCCTCCAGCCACATTCAAGCCACTGAGCCAGGTGACTCTGCCCACAGGACTGAGCTTCCCTGAAGGTGGTGCTCACCAGGGCAGGTAGGAGAAATGTCCTAGGCCACACGGACCCCATGCCTGGCCTGTAGCTGATCTGCAGTTAGTACCTACAGGAGGTTTACTGTGCCCATGGTCTGTGCTTTACACAAACCACCTCATCCAGTCATCTTCCACTTGGTGCAAAAGGCGCTGTTGTCATGTTCACATAGGCAGGTTACAGCTGGGACCTGGGGCTGTACAGCAGGTATATGATAGGTCTATTTTGAATGAATGAGTAAAGGAAGGAAAGAAGGAAGGGAGGGAGGAAGAAAGAAAGAGAAAGAAAGAAAGAAAGAAAGAAAGAAAGAAAGAAAGAAAGAAAGAAAGAAAGAAAGAAAGAAGTGAGAAAGATCACCTGGGACTTTGGATACGAAGCATCCAATAAGATGGAGTTGATGAGACCAAGGGAGTGACAGTGAGTGTTGTGACTGACATTTCATAGCCATTCTGTGGACAGTGGAGCCCAGCTTGCATTTAGAGAACATTTCCTACAGCAAGGCCAATCCAGCTTCTGCCTCTGGGACAAACTGATGAATGTTAATGATGGTTCTTTTGTAGCTGATACACATGCTACAGTCACCCATCTCTCTGATTTCTATGTATGGCAGTCATCTGTTCATTGTCCATCTGTCCATCCATCTGCTTGTCCTTCATTTTACTGGCATCCTAAGAGGATAGACGGGAGATAAAAATCCAGGGTTTCCTAGCTGTCTCCCATAGGCCTTCGCTGTGCTGGGAGCCGGGGACCAGAAGGACACAGGACACGGCTCACAGCTATGTGCTCTGCCTCCCAGGAGCCTGTTTACCTCCCTGGGGTGATGGGAAAGGGCCTGGATTCTCAGAAGCCACAGCTTGGTCACCAGGACCAGGTGACTCAGCGTCCAGATCTCCTACTTCAAAACAGCAGTGAGTCAAACGCCTGAGAGTGGGTGGCCAGGAAGAGGGGCCCAGTTGGAGTGAGATGATAGTAGTGTTGGAAACACACCTCAAACCACTGGGTGCTGAAATCTAAGGTGATTCTGTCAGGTAATTGAAGCAGAAATAACATTTCAGAAGAGAAGCAGATCTTTTGTGATGACACAAAAATGTTCTTTTGTACTTTCCACACATTTCCCTTTCTGCTCTGGGGGTTCTGATTCCTGCTTTCCTCTAGCCCGTGCTTTCCTAAGAAGCAATGACAGTGCTTTGCTGTCATTGTTTCCTGGTCTGGGAGGACTGGGAGGGCCAGGTGTTGGGCCCATGGAACTGGGCCAGGAACTTGGCAGACATTGACTCAGACATGGGCCAAAAGAACTTAGAAAAATAAGGGTAGCTGCCGAGCACAGTGGCACATGCCTGTGGTGCCAACTTCAGTGGCTGAGGCAGGAGGATTTCCTTGAGTCCAATCTGAACTGCACAGTGAGACTCAGTCTCAAAAAACAAACAAATAAAGGGGCCGGGGATTAAGCTCAGTGGTTCCGGCGCCTGTCTTGCAAGCGCAAGGACCTGGGTTCAATCCCCGGAAACCATATACAATACTGGGCGTGGAGACTCATGCCCAGAACCAACCAGTACCATATACCACAGTGCCAGGCATGGTGGCTCACGCCTGTAATCCCAGCACTCGGGAGGCAGAGACAGGAGGACTGCTGTGATGTGAGTTGGAGGCTGAGCTCAGGGCAAGCCTGAACTACAAAGCAGAACCCTGTCTCAAAAAACCTAAAAAAACCCCCCACCAAACAAATAAATAAAAACTTTTTAAAAAAGAGAAATAAATAAAGACAGTAGATGGAAGAGCTAAAAAATAAACACTTTGAGTTGTGTGACTGTGGATTGTCATTTTTGTGATGTTTGAGAAATTCACATAAAAGACCTTTGTTATGTTAAACTGTTTTTGGCATCTGAGCTGTGTTCTAATCATGATGCTATTCTAGGCTTTCACAGGCCATCAACAGCTTCATAAGTTGTGTTTTTTTAGCTAACATCACAGAAATGAAAATCATAAAATACATGTTGACACCTGCACTGTGAATTCTCTAAGGATTGACTTGCCTCATTTTATCATTAATTTATTCAGTCAGTAAGCCATAATAAGCACCTGGGATATTCCAGGAACTGGGGACCCAAGATGGTTCCTCCTCCAGGACCCATGGCTTTCCCAGTCCCAGCGCTGAGCCCTACAAACTACCAACATAGTTGTCTCCTTGTCTTCACTCTTTCTCCACCTCCGGGGATCTGCACAACCACAAGTATCAGCCAACCTAGGAGGTGTCCACAGGCCTGGAGAAGTAGTGAGAGGTCACAGTGCACTCTTCTGTCACAAGTGTCCTCCCTGCGGATTCTGAAACCTCAAAGTCAAGGACTGAGGCTGGCTGAGCACTCACTCACTGGAGCCTGGCACCAACTGGGCACAGAGCAGGTGCCAGAGAACAACCACTGAGCTTCTGTTTGGAGACCGGTTTGTTTCATTCTGTCAGGAAACAAAACAACCAGGCTGTAAGCACCCAGCAGTGGACAGGTGGACACCACTGCTTTGCCCTTGGAGCTGGCAGCTTCCTAGAGGGGATGGATGGTGAGACAAGCAGAAAGCAATGATGGAGTCTAGCCTGGGGCTGCGCTGGGAGGAGAGCTGGGGAAGCGCTTCCAGAGGAAGTAACATTTCAATCAAGGGGATTAGCTAGAATCAGCAGCTTTCAACACAGCTTGTATGCAAAGAGTAAGCTGGAGGACGATTACTCTTTGCATTAAAAAAAAAAATCAAACCAAAACCAGACTCTGAAATTGGGCCTCTCCCCCAAGTTCTGAGTGCACTGATGTGGGGCGGTACCCAGACCTAACGTGTTCTCAAATGCAATCTGGTTCACTGTGATAAGCCAAGCAGGGTCTCCGTAGGCTACAGCAAGGTGGATGGACAGGTGGGGGTTGGGCTGAGCAAGAAGTTCCTAGCCAGCATGTGCGAAGCTCCTCAGGGCAGGAGGAACCGAAGCAGCACAGGACAGTGGAGCTGAAGATGAGGAAAGTACGGGCTCAGCCTTGGCCCTCAGGGCCCACCAGGCCCAGGCACAGCAGACCGATGGAGACTGCTAGGTCACAGGGAGGAGCAGAGCCAGGACTCAGGTGGCACTCTGAAGGCCATCACCCCAAGCTCTCTTGAGGATGGCAGAGCTGCATGGTGTGGCTCTTTGCTGCTGCACAGACTGCTGGACGATGGGCTGCATGGACTGAGGCTGTTTTCCACAAAGGCTTCATGCAGCCTTTTGACACCATGTGGATATTGACAAATATGCAGCAAGCAACCATTACCCTCCCTGTGGGGGAGACCAAGAGAATCAGACTCTCTCTGCAATAAGGGGCCATATTAGAAGCTGGGAGATACAACAGAAATAGCACAGATTAATCATCAGACAGAATGAGCTTTAGATTCTGACCCTACCCCTTTGCTCTCAGAGCACACTTATTTGCAGAAGGGCATCTGTAGGACTGTAGGTACCTGAAGGCGTGGAACTCAGGATATGATGGGCCCAGTAATCTGGGCCTATCTAGGGTTATATGTGTAAGGAGAGGAAAGGAATGGGAGGCTTATTCCCTTCTTAGAAATTATGCTGTGATTCATAATCTGAGAATGACATAATTTGCAGTTATGGTTGTTTGTAACTGATTTCACAGTTTGGCTGATTAGAAAAGTTCTTTATAAAAAGAGAGATCAAAATGCTTAGCCAATGGGTTCGATCTCTGGTTAACCATATACCATACTGGGTGTGGAGACTCACACCCAGCAGCAACCAGTACCACGTACCACAGTGCTGAGCGTGGTGGCTCACGCCTGTAATCCCAGCACTCGGGAGGCAGAGGCAGGAGGATTGCTGTGATGTGAGTTTGAGGCTGAGCTCAGGGCCAGCCTGAACCACAAAGTGAGACCCTGTCTCAAAACAAAACAAAACAAAACAAAACAAAAACTCTTAACCAAATAGTTCATTATTAAATCAATCCAATCAGGCATTTCTGCTTGGCTAAGAGAGTGATTGTTTTGATGGCAATAAATGTACATATGTTTGTCCTTAAATCTATAGATAATGAACCAGAAATCAAGAGATAATAGTAAAGCCCAACTGTGCAGCTAGAGCCTGTTTGGGCTGGATTGTATATACATAGAGTTTAATATTAGCAACAATGCTTCTAGATGAATATTAATGCCCTCGTTGTATAGAAGAGCCAGTTCTTTAGAAAAAAATGAGCCACCAGGTTTCCCTGGGCCTGGAGGACAGGAGCTGGGGATGGGGAGCTGCCTGTCCCTTAACTCGCACAGGAAACGCAACACAGGTGACGAGCTCCTTGGATCTCCAGTCTCCCCATACCTAGGTTTGAGGACAGGTCTGAATTCTAGCTCTGCTGCGTGCCCACTGGCTGTGGGATTTGAGCCCCTCAGTCTCTCCGAGACTCGCCTTTTCCTCTTGTGGAGCGGAGGGAGCTAAATCTCTGTCACACGCTGATTCAGTCACTTTCTTTCTTGCTGACATAAATGACTGACATCTGCAATTTAAAGGAGTTGAGTTTTACTCTGTCTTGTGTTTCACACTTTTCCATCCTTCCTTGGTCAGTGGCACAGTGGGAAGGCCTGGGCGGAGGAAACTGCTCACCACATGGTGTCAGGAAGCAGAGAGAGAGGAAGGGAGAGAGAGAGAGAGAGAGAGAGAGAGACGAGAGACAGAGAGAGACAGAGTGACAGAGGGAGAGAAGAGAGATAGGAGAGAGAGAAGAGAGGGAAGGGAACGAAGGAGGGAGGTAGAACCTTCCAGGCTTCACCCTCAGTGATCCTCTCCTTGTCAGCTCTAGCACCCCCATGGCTCAGTCACCTTGCAAAAGCCTTGCATGATGCTTTGGGGGATATAAACGACAACACTGGCCATAAGCAGGTGCTTATACAATGTCCATTCATCCCCGTCCTTCCTTGAGGGAGTAAAGCTCAACACTGTCCTCCACAGCAAGGGCTTCCTGGCATCTTGAAATCTCCAAGCTGTGGCTAAAGGATCAGATTCAGGGCAGCTACAGTCCAACAATTGAGTGGTGTCTGAGATTCCGTCTCTGATGAGATTCAGAGTCCCATCGCCCGTATAGCAGAAGCTATAAGGATGGCAGACTCCACTCCCGCTCTGGAAGACTCATTTCTGGGCTGCCACTGTCACCACCATAAGGACTCAGAGGGTGGTGCTCCCATAAAGAGCTTTGGATGGAGCCTGGACTCACGACTTCTCTATTAGTGTCTCACAAGTCAGTCATAACCAGGCAGGGATATGAAACATGATGACCAAAGCTTCAGGACAATGTGGGGATAAGGCAGCCCCAGGAACAGGAAAATCTGGTTTATCTTCACTTTGGTTCCTGATGGTGGCCTCTAGGATCAGATCCATGAATAATCCATGAGGTCAACATCTACCTCTCATTCAAAAGGGCCTTTGACACCAAATTGTCTAGGCTGAAAAAGGGAATCAATCCTGAGCCACGGAATCTAAGGGAGTCTGGCTGTCTCCCATGCCTAATACTGGGTTTGCATTCTCTCTTCAAGGCGGTCTGGCCCTCTCCTTGTAAAGTCAAGAAACCTTAAGGAAGGAAGCAAGAAAGCTTTGCTTCATGCCACGGACCAGATCGGCTGGTAGTGGCCTTTGCTGTGGACTCTGGTTATGTCTGGACTCAGCAGAAAGAAGTGCTGTCCTTAATTAGTGATGTCGGCTGTGGGTATGGCAGTGGGGTGTGGCAGCCACATGCCACACAGCTGTGCCTGCCCTGCCCTACAGCAGAAAACACGTGTATTAGAGGATGAGTCCATACGCCTGACATCAAAGGTGTCCGGATGTTATTACCTGCGAGGCCCTTTTGTTGTGCTGAGAACTCTGATGGACCCTGAGGTGGAGAGAAGGTTGGGAGCAGAGGGCTGGGAGACCTGAACTTTCTGAAGGATAAGGGATGGTGCAAAGCTGGGGTGCCGTTCGGTCAGGCAGCAAAGGATGAGAGGACTGAAAGCACTCGTGGGGGTTGGGGGCAGCGGACAGCAGGAGCAGCTGGGATTGCAGGCTCTGAGGTTCGACTGCCTGAGTTCAGTCCTTTAATGTTGCCACTTCCCAGCTGTGTAAACTCAGCTAAGTTTCTCCTCCTCACTAATCTGCACTTGTTTTGCAAGTTAGACATAATAGTGTGTCTAATTCTCAGGGTGATGAGCCCAACCAAATCAGACAATGATTATAAGGTGCTTAACACAACGCCTGTGATACAACAAGCAGCCCTTAACATCAGCTTGTGTTATTTTATTTATCACACACACTATGTCTAGTCTTTCATTTGAAATGATAGGCCTTTCTGAAATACATATCTGGTCTTTGTCTCCCTAGCAAATCTTTACTGCACTCTATACAAGTACACATTGCCTTGTGACAGAGAGACTGGGTTTCCTGCTTAGTAAATGTGATATAATGTCAATGTAGGCAGGTGGAAAAGGACCAATCAACCTCCGAGGAAGTAAGGGGACCTCATGCCTGGGTGAATGGCTTACCCTCATCACCACCCACCTGGGAAGTGACTCACTTGGGAGAAAGATCTGGACCACCCCAGGGCTGCTGCCTGCCACTCGAGCTAATGGCATCTTCAAGGTCAGGCAGGCCCTTGCTGGCCTCTGGTCACGTACGTAAGAGATGGGGATGGCATGCAATGACAACAGGGGAAGGTAGATACTTGTCCCTGGGCTTGAGTGTCCTGTGCTTGGGTGAGGTGCCACTGCAGGTGGCCATATCCTGTGGTGGGAACCCCTGATCTGAGTACAGCTCCCTCCAAGGGAGGCTGGTGAGTGGAAGGAGGTGCCAGCTATCCACGTGCCTCCTGACCGTGCAGGTTACCATGAATGGTGGGCAGAGAGGGACCCGAGAGGCTGCAGGGTAGGTAGAAGTAACAACTGCCCCTCACTCCCTGAGGGTGGGATCTGATCTCATGTGCAACAACCACTTTGCAGCCACCTCTTGGCCTGAAGTTGTCCCACCTCTGTGGGCGGTGAAGCTGTGCTGGAAAGGCTGCTGCTTCAGCGTGACTCTGACTGTGGCAAGAAGACGCTGGCATGGGGTCAGCTGCCCATCATAACCTTCATCTTAACCACGCAGGACAAGAGCCTTCTGTCCTTCGATGGTATGGAAACTAGAAGTCTATCTAGCATTCATCGATTAGTTTACTTCTATTATTTTGTTAAACAATGAATGGCTAAACAAAATGTACCGAGTCATACAGTAAGATATATTTCAGCCTTAAAAAAGAAAGAAATTTTGACACATGCTATGATATGCACGAGCCTCAAAAGCTTTGTACTAAGTGGAATAAGCCAAACAGAAAAGAGAGAAATACCACACGGCTCCTCTCACACGGGCACCTAAAGGAGTCAGATTCATAGGCACACAGAGCAGGCTAGTGGATGCCAGAGGCCGGGGGCAGGGGCCAGAGTGGGATGAGATTGATTCAAGGGTAGAGTTTAGAGTTTCCACTGAGGAAGATGACAACATTCTGGAGGTGAATGGTGGTGATGCTTCTATGACACCGTGAATATAATTCATACCACCAAGCCGTGAGCACAACTTAAACACAGGGAGATGGAAAATCTCGTAGTGTATAGAGCTCACAATCTTGTAAAAAGGGTAACGTGACAGAAAAACTCCATTTTCTCTCGTTTTTACAACACTTACACAGAAAGCTCCCGTTACTGTCCGAAGTCTGTCAGCGGTAGGCAGTTCTCTGGGCTGCTCATTCGTGTGCCCATACCAGTCTCGGAATAACAGAGACACGTGGTATGGACACTAGATTTAATACTGTAAGTTTACATTAAGGAAGCTGGGTTACCCGTTCAGGTTGTATAACGTGCTGTGAGCGTTTTCTATGCCCAGGGGTCGTGGGCTCAGAAAGCTGGAGTTAGGGCAGCTGCCCCCTCTCCCCATACCTCAGACCTCCAGTACCTCTGACAGTGTTCGCCCAGCCTCCTATTGCCATCCCTGAGTTGAGCTTGGAGGCCTGTGAATCACCATGACCAGGACAGGAAGTGGTGAGCGACAACAGTGACTCATGGCACCAGGCCACACCAGGAAAAGGACCAGACAGCACAGGTGACAGAGGTCCCACCCGCCAGGGCCACAGTGGCCAGATGAGGTCAGCAGGACCCCAGCCAGTTCTCACCAGCCCACAGTGGTGCTGTCTGGCTGCTGCTGTGCTGCCTAACCTGGTATTTTCTGGGGCACCAACGTGTGTTTACTTTGAAGGCCTCACCTGCCGAGCTCACACCGGGGCAGGAACGCAAACACGGGAAAGGAAGCTGCCTGGGCCTCCTCTCCTGAGCATTTTCTTTCCAAACAAGGTTGTTTACCTAGCAAAGCTCAATCTTTTAATGCTGGACAAAAAAACGACCAGTGGATGAATGACAACAATAGTTCTTTGGTGTAGTGCTCACAACATTAGATATTATTTATGCAGAAGACCTCACAGGAGCCTCAGGCAGCAGCTGGTCCTCCCTAGGGATGGGAGACCTCTGCACAGACTAGTCCCTGCCCCATCTGGCCTGTGCCACCAGCTGGGACTGAGACCAGTAACTCCTGGGCTCTCTTCCTCCTGGCATGTGGTAAATAAGCAGCACAAAGATGGTGGGCGACAGGCCACCACACAGGCTCAGGAGCATTCCCTCACAGATACCTACACGCAGACCAAACCCCCTCTGTGGGGTACAACTGAAGGAACGCAGGCACTGAAAATTGAGTTGAATTCAAACCCACAAATACATATCTACCATTTCCAAACCACTGACAGGGGCGCTCTTTTTATCTTAGGTATGTAAAATTTACTTGGTCAGCTGTCTGGTGGTATAAACAAATCAAAATAGGTGTATGCACCTGCCGAAGACCAAAAGCTCGGATGAAAGGAGCAGTCCTATACCCTGTGCTGGGTTTTCCACTTTCTCTAGCTGTGAACACCGGAGGCCAGGTTGAGCCCGAGCTTTCCTCTTCTCTAGTGTTCTCCCTTAGTTCTCAGACTTGTCCCCTGGCCGTGCCCTCTCTGTTCTGCTCTGCATCTTGGGGCCTTTGCTGTCCCACCTTGTCCAGCCTCTGCCCCTCCTCCCGGAATCTCCTGCTCGGTGGTGCCTCCACTCATTCAGGGGCTGGACTTTGGTTCTTCTCCCCCTCACGCCCCACGCTCCCCCATGGCTGCCAACTGAGTCTCTCCATACAGTGTGCTTGTTCCAGGACCCTACAGCATGCAGATTCTGGGCCAGTGGGTCTGGGTGGGCATGGAGGGGCTGCGTTTCTGACATGATCCCAGTGGGAGTGGGCCCAGCCAGGTCCCCAGCACATCCCTGACAGGTCCTCCCCGCTGCACGCCTGTCCTTTAGCACTCAGAGCCAGGGAGCTTGCAGGGAAATGGAAATCAGACTCGACTTCCACTCTTCTCCAAAGCCCCAGCCCAGCACAAGCAGGCTGCTCCCTCCTGACGTCCACACTGCAGTGCACAATGGCGATCTCCTTTCTGTGTTTCACACACCCTGCTGCCTCTAGCTCTGGCGTCTTTGCATTTGTTGGTTCCTGAGCTGATGAATGTAGAGCTGAGGAGTCCAGGAAAGCAATGGCCCTGGGCTGTTAACCCCACTGAGCCCTGTGTGACCACTGCACACCTGTTCTATGCAGCCAGGAACAGCTGTGGGCTCCAACCAGGTGCCTGGAGGAGCACAGGGCTGCAGACTGACTTATGCAGTCACCCCAAAATGCTACCCTGTCTGCCCAGGGGCTGCCACGGACCCGCTGAAGTTCAGATCCCAGCTCCTCCTGTCAACTCAAGGGACAGACTTCAGCTCTCAAAGCCTGTATTCAGGTCTGTAAAACAGACATAATAGTGATTCGCCACCTCACAGGATCACACACGCTAAGCCTGTTGTCCTGCCTCTTCACCTCGGTGACCTCTGACCCCACAGTAACCAGGGCAGAGGAGTTGAATGCAAACACCATGGGACTTTGTTACCAGGTTTGGGTTAGAGTCTCAGCTCTGTTCATCTGTCTATCTTTGGCAAGTTGCTTCGCTTCAGTTTGTAGATCTGCAGAATGGGGGTGTTGCTAGTGACCTGGACATATGAGTTTATCGCTATAAGCCACCCGGAATTCAGTGGAGATTTAATAAATGTTCATTCTCTCCCTCTTTTCCTTTATCTCCCTCTGCAGCTTGTCTCTGCATTCACAGCACTTTTACGCCCTTCCTTTACTGTCACACTGAATACATGAATATATTAAGTTAGTGTGAGCAGATACTTTAAGAATCCAGGCTGGTATGTTTCCCAGGTTTCACCAGCATCCATCATAAAACATTAACAAGAGCACTTAGAGACGCAGCCACATCAGAGATGGAAAGAGGCTTGTCTGTGGCCGAGTGGATCTTGTGCCAAGTGTCACATGCTATTAGGGCTGAGGGCAGGAGGGGCTGAGCAGGGGGAGATATGGGAGGGGGTGGAGAGGAGGAAGATCGAGCAGCAGCAGTGAGGAGCTGGGGGAGCTGCAGGGGAGCCCTCTGCCTTCCCAGAGCTTTCACAGATCAAACCAATGCTCTGTAGACTCAGAAGAGGTGGAAACAACCTAAACGCTCCACAGGGAACTGGCCAAGGAAATTACAGACCATGCAAACCGTGGAATTTTCTGCATCCATTAAGAAGAAAGAAGTGAATTATATGTGCTGCCACATGGGAAGCTGCCAAGTGGAAAAGCAAAGTAGAGAATGCTATGTACGGGACGGGTCTGTTTATGCTGAGAAAGCCCTGTCGTCACTCACGGACATACGTGCTCGGAAGCGCGCTGGCTGCCCAGCGGACCGACAGCCAGCAGAGAGTCCTCCAGATGCAGGGGAGAGGCCTGGGCCATGGGATGAAGGCACATTCACACTTCTTATCATGTGTATTCCTGTGCTCATGATGGTTTACATGTATGTTACTTCCGAGGTCAAGGGAGAAAAGGAAACAAGGGGAAAGAAAAAATGAAAGGAATGCAGGAGAGGAAGGAAAAGCAGTAGTTTCCTATCCACAAACCTAAGCCCACCCACTCCAGGGTGCTGGATTTGAGGAAGGTGTGATTCTCACCGTGGTCACAATTTATGTAAAGAAATGTCCAGACTTGCAGCCCATCCTGCTGAACTGCCCCTCTGCAGGCACTGCAAGCCAGGCCACCCTTGGCCCAGAACCTTGCCAGCCAATCGTGTAGCTTCAGAAGGAAGCTGGTCTCAAAGATGGAGCTGATGAGAAGCCCAGGTCCTATCAGTCAGCCCTTTTTAGAGCCCCTGAGCCCGGGAAGGTGCTGGATGGGGCTTTCCCATTGGTTTCATATAAGTGGTTAAGAACCTAGATCCATCTAGTGCATAGGTGTTATTGCCGAATAGATCAAGCCTTGCTCCAGGACGTTCTGGGCCCACAATTGCTCAGAGCAAGCAGTACATGTCCTCAGAGATCCCACTAATGCTCATCTTTCTAGATTGGAAGAAAAAACATATCCTGTTACACTTTGTGACTCATCCTTGCAAAAATGGATTTTAGCAACAGATGCCATCTGTCAAGACGCCCATCTGTGCGGTTTTCATAAGAAGGACCAAGGTGCATGACGGGCTCATCTCCCAGGCTTCAGGCTTCCACAAGGACCCTCCATGGACCCTAAAGTGAGGCTTGGTAGGAATTTAAGTCACAAAACAAGCTCCCAAGTACTGGGCCTTTACCCCATGCCACACGTGCTAAGTTTTTCACATAGGCTATGTTATTTTTTTTCTCCTTTTCTCTCCTTTTTAAAATACATGCCATGTAGGTCAGCCTCACCTTCAACTCACTATATATTCAGGCTGGCCTTGAATTCATGGCAATCCTCCTGTGTTAGCCTCTCCAGGGCTGGTAGAGTAAGTACGCATCACCACACCTGGCTACTTTGCTTATTTCTTATACTCACGTTTCAAATTGTAATCTGTTGCTCTCTTTACAGGTGAGGAAACTGAGGCTCGGTAACCACAGGACCTTTGACCTCCCCAAGGCACAGGCTGAGACCATTATCAGCAGGAGCTCACTCATGTGGGCACCTCCGCAGCCAGCAAATTGTGGGTCCCATCACCTGTCTGGACGCCATGCCTCTGTTCCCCAAGGAAGGGCACTCTGCCCGGCCTTCTTTCCAAGGAGACCTGCAGGGCTGAAAGTGCTTGAGTTAGGCTCCCAATTTCCCTGCTCTTAAAGGACCTGTGAGCACGGATGTCCTCTTTGGGGACTGGTGTGAAGCATGCCTTCCAGGAAAAGACTCTCAGAGGTGGCAGGGGAGCCCACAACCAGCTCTTGCTCTGCACGCAAACCCAGTGGGTTGTTTTGTCTTTTTCCCAGAGTTCCTTGTGAGTAAGACTCAGACAATGGGCCTCAGGTTTGGTCTTGGCCATAGAACTGTAACTTTAAGCAACCTCATCTCCCTCTTTAGGCCAATTTTATCCAAAATAATTTTCACAGAATCAAATGCATCTATTTTTAAGTGTTGAGTTCAAAGACTTTTTGTGAATGTGACACTTTTCTAACTCTTGCCACCACCCAGATATAGATTTTTCTCATTACCTCAAAAGCACCATTTTGTTTTTAGTACAAGAGCTTAAGTTTCCCTTTTCAAGAATTTCATACAGATGGATGTATTCTATATGCAGTCTTCATTTTTGGCCTTGATCCTTCAGCATAATGTTTGTTAAACTCATCTTGTTGCCACATCTATCAGTGGTTCACGCCTTGTAATTGCTGGGTAGTAGTCCATAGAATGGTTGCACCAATATCTGCATATCCATTTACTTCTTGTTGGACTTTGGCTGGGGTCCAGGCTAGGGTGGTGATGAATACAGTGGCCATGAGAACAAAGGTTTTGTGTAACTGCAGGTTTTCAGGTCACTCGGTTAGATGCTTTGGCATGGAAGTCCTGGGTAATGTGGTGGGTGTCCTCCCCCTTTTCCCCAGGGTTCCATGGAAAGGAGCACAACTGAATACTCAAGACAACTGAAATTTACTGTCTTACTGCTCCGGACACTAGAAGCCCCAAATCAAGTGTTTGTAGGGCCTCATTTTTCTCTCTGTGCCTTTCATGTGACATGCTGTTTGTGTGTATGCATATGTGTGTGTGTTTATGTGTATTTGTGTCCAGCTTTCCTCCCCCCACAGAGCCTTTATAGTGAGCTATATCCCCAGCCCTTTTAACTTTAGTTAATTAATTTTTGAAACAGTCTTACTAAATCACTAAGTTGCCCAGACTGTTTCAAACTTGACACCCTCTTCTCTCAGCCTCATATCAATTCAATTATACCTCCAAAGACCCTATCTGTTTCCAAATCCAGTCACAGGTAACAGGTAACAGTCACAGGTAACAGAGGTCAGAACTTCAGTATTTTGTAATTCTCTGACTGCCTCTCAGAAGTGTTTATTGAGTATAGGACTCACTTGGTCGCCTCATGAAAAATCCCAGCTTATAAATAATTTTCTCAGAATGGAACTCCTTTATAAGTTGGGGATTTACTTATATATCCTTTTGAGAGTCTCAACTGAATTCATGAAATTAGGTGAGAGTAAAAATATGTTTCTCTTTACAAGAACTCCTGGCTATTTTACATTCACACCAGCATTATAAGACGTTCCCAGTTTCTTCATGATTGTTGTCAGCACTTGGTGTTTGTCATTTGTGTTTTTGCATTCTAATGGGTATGTGAAGGTGTCTTATGATGGTGTTCAGGTCCTGAGGGCTAACCTGTCACAATTGGGAAGAGAAAAGAGGTCACAGGAAGAGTCTTCATCTCCTCTAGTACACAGGACTCAGGGAGCAGCGGGCCTTCAGGAGCCAGGAAGCGGGTCCTCCCAGGCACTGAGTATGCCACCTCTTGATCCTGGTCTTCCCAGCCTCCAGGTGTGTCAGAATTAAATGCTTGTTTTCAATAGGCTGCCCGGGAAAGACAGTGTTTCCTATCATCCATTCTTACCAGACTCAGCTCTTTAGCACAGCAAACTTGAGTTTATCCTGGGGGAGATGCAAGGGTTTAGCCACAAGGCTCTCCTTCACATTAAAGACAAACTGGAATTCCACTGAATGGCCCAAAGCATGAGCCCTAAGTCCACGTGACAGCACTACGCAGTCATAACACAGATGCCATGAAAATCGACAGGCAAAGATGTTTAGCCTGAGATGGGTTACATAATATGAAGTGGAAGTTGTTCCTAGGTGGTGGACACTTGAGTAATACTGACTTCCTTCGGGTTTATCCATAGTCTTGATTTCTCTTCACTTGATGTGTCATATTTATGCAAGTACTAAATTGGTTTACTGCCGGGGTGTGCTTTTCAAGATATTCTGGCAATACGTTGGCTCTCCTGAAGGCTACCATGGCAGAATGGAAAAGGCACGTGCTTGTGGTTTCTAGGGGACCATCTCCAGGTGGTCCACATGCTCCAGGTCTGAGCCACCTCAATTCTGGAAGGCAGCATTATGGAGTGAACATTAAACAGCTCTGAGCAGGACCGTTGCTGATATTTGTGGTGTAAAAGTTCTCACCCAGGCTGATTTCCAGCTACTGAGGAAACTCCCTGTATGTCTTAGTTTCTTGCCTTGTTGCCAGGACAAAACATGAGACACCCACAATTTGAGAAAGATGGGGTTTATTTAGGCTCATGTTTTAGGCCATGGTTGGTTGACTCCAAAGCAGGATGGCATGACAGAAAGGCAAGGGTGTTTTAGTGGAGAGATCCTTAGGGCATGATGAAAGTAGAGAGAAGGGGGGTGGGAATCCAGGTAGGCCCTGTCTTCAGCAAGCCTCGATTCTTACCAGACACTGCCTCCTAACAGCAAGTCAGGAATAAGCCACCAAATCCAACTGCCTTTCAGGACCTCTGCTGATTAGTGCAAGAGGCTCTTAGGGTATAGCAAAATATAAACCACAGAGCTGGATATGGCACTGAGGAGAAATACTCAGAGCAAACCATTATGTAGTATGTTATGCAATATTTCTTCCATAGAAAACAATGCAGTTAGGATCTTCAACAGTGGTAAAGTAGTAAAATAATTAAGAAGTGATGAGTTTTGAGTATTTATGTCTTTTAATATAAAGCACTAATTATCCGGGTGTATGTTCTCATTTTTAATACTGACTTTATACCAAGTACATTTCCTGAAAACTATACAGCTGACTCATGAGCCAGCTCAAGTGAGCTCAGGATACCATTGTGTCCTAGGCTCCTTCTACGCAGAAAGGCCACTCCACACTCACACAGGAAGCTATGAAACTGTCTGGTCAAGGTGTTGTCATTTTTCTCCAGTACCAGATGAATACTCTCTAACTCTCGGCACTGGGAAGAGGAGGGTAAAAGTCCCAGCCCTGTGTCTGGCAAATAATAGGAGCCTAGCGAGCTTTATTTCCAAACTTCTGAAGCAGACAAAGCCAGGAGGAAGGGCTGGAGCTCAATGTCCTCTGTCCCTTTAGGTAGAGGAAGGGCTGGGCCAGCAGTCCCGGCTCCCGCCCTCTGTGCCACTCCCATCAGCAGCTGGGCACCTCGCTCCAAGGGACAGGCTGTGGGCCCTGCATGGTGTGGGTGGGGTGGCAAGTTAAGATCTGGAAGATCCAGATGCAAGTGCTGGTGCTGCTGCTTTCAGAAGCTTCTCAGTGACCGAGTCTTCCCAATGTCGATTTCCTCACGGGTAAGTGGAGGCCGTGCTCTGTGCCTTGCAGAGTTATAAGGTGGACAAGAGAAGCAGGAACACTGCACTCCTCGGTCGCTTTCCTTGTCATTAGGTTTCCACATATGACATCAACCAATTAAAGGAGAAGTGTATCTGGGCCCACATTTTAGAACTTTCACTCTTGCATGGTGAGATAGCTCCAAGCAGGGTGGCATGATGGGAGGGTCTGGGCAGAGGAGAGCTGCTCAGCTCATGGCAGAGAGGAAGTAGAGAGAGAAAGGAGGAGCCATTGAGGGAGAGAGACTTCCAAGCCACACCCCAAGCAACCACCTCTTCCACCCTGGCTCCTCCATGACCCTCATAATCCAGTTACCTTCCAAAAGCCTTGCCTATAGATGCATGAGGCTTCTGGGGGATTTCTAGATACAGTGTGGGAAGCAAAGAGCAGCATGAACCCTGGATAGAACATACAGGCTGCTCTGAAGCCTTCTGTGGGGGCATGGACTGCTGTGCAGTGCAGACTTTTCCACTGGAAGCCCGTGATCCTGGGAGATCTGTGTCAGTGGGAGTGCATGATGTGCTCAGCCTTATGCCTGCCAGGCTTGTGTCTTCTGTATGCAGAGGGCAGCTCTGCAGGGAACTCTGCCCAGGCAAGGTTGTCAAGTTCCTGCAGCTCGAGCAGGTGACCCACAGGACAAATGTGATCACCCACCCTGCCACTGCTTGGTACAGGAGGGGCTGCCATGTCCTGGCACCCTTACCATCTGCCTGCTTGGGGGCACCAAATCAGCAGTGTCTGAGGAGAGCTGAGTTCTAGAATAAGCCAGAAATGAGTTCAAGTCCTGGCTGGCACTGCCACTTTGGAGCCATGTGATTTTGTTCTGTATCTGTACATACCTCACAGTGTTGTTGAGGAGATGAAAGGTTTTATATTTAAAACACCTAGACTATAACTGCTACTTGAAAGTCATGTGATTTCCTCTCTACTCTTTCCCTGAGTAGCTAGCCACCTCTGGCCAGCACCTATACCCTAAATAGTCTCAAAGTGACCCTGAGAGGCTCCCTGAGCCCAGCCTCCCTCCTGCACTCTGACTCAGGCAGTTGGGGACACAAAGCACACAGTATCGCAGAGTTCCAGCACAGCCATGGTCATAAATCCACACTGTTGCCCGCCACGCGCAGCTGCCGCATGCCTGTCTGCAACAAAGATAGAGAGCAGGATGGGTCAGCCTGCCAGCCATCTCCTGCCTGATTTCAAACAGGTCTGATGTGCTGATAAAAATATTTGTATTTAAATACAGAATTCCCACCCCATACCTCCATTTTTCTCAGTGGGCCTCCCACAGCCCCTCAAGATCATTACGGAGAGACGATTGGAACACAAACCACGTTCGTATAAAGATCTAGGCAGAGATGCTGGGTGTGCATTTTCTGGCATTTGTTAGGGAGGCCATTAGCATTTCTGCTGATGGAGCTATAGCCTCCAGCTCTGGCCTCTCACTCAATAGCCTTTGCAAAGCCATGGGACAATTTGCAAGGTGGGCACCAGTCCAGACACAAGCTCAGGGTCAGGTGCCATCATCAATCCACTGAGTACCACTGTCGCTGAAAGCCAGTTTCATCTTAAATAACAACACTGTGTTCATCAGAAATTACTCAGGCTGAACATTTGATACTCTTATCCTCTCTTACCCCCTACCAGGACTGTGTCAGACACTACTAATCAATCAATCCTATTGTAGGAAAAGTTAGGGGCCCTAAAAACAGTCACATTATAACTCCTGAAACTTATGAATATGTTACTTCCTGTTATGAAAGAGACTTTGCATGGGTGATTAGTTTAGGGATACAGAGACAGAAAGGTCAACCTGGGTTGTCTGGGCGGGCCTGGTGTAACCACAAGGGGTCTTATAAATAAAGGAGAAGACAGGAGAGAGCCTCAAAGTGATACGCAGTGAGATTTTAGTAGTCACTGCTGGCTCCTAAGGCAAGGAGCATATTCACTTCTAAAGTCTGCAAGGAAATGGCCTCTCCTTGAACCCTCAGAAGTCATATGGACTCCTGACCATGGAATTTCAGTTTAATGAGAGCCATGCTGACCTTCTGACCTCTGCAATTGTAAGGAAATAAATCTGCTTTGTTTTAAGCCGCCCAATTTTTGTGATTGGTTACCGCAATAATAGAGGAACTAATATACTCACCTTCAAACTCCCCAGAAATGAACTCGGACTGATAATTTTTCTCAGTACAACACTCTAGGAGGCTAACACCCACCTACCAATCATTGCAAAATTCCAGGTGCAATCTCCCATTGTAACCCATCGGGGCCACAAATAGAGAATCTACAAACTGGCTCCTATTACAGTGCCCTAGTCATTTTGCTCTGGCAAGGGGGATGTCCACGTCTTCCAGGCTAAGACCTTTGCAAGTCCCACCTCTGCTATTGAATTTTGCTTCACTTAAGGCCCAGTAAGCTGCATTGCAGACTGCAGTCCACTGCGGCTCTGCTCTGCAGGCTCAGACTCTCACAGCTCCAGAAGACAGCCATGCTATCCAAGGCTCCTCTTCTTCCTGTCTCAACAAAGGCCTGGCTCCTGTGGTAGCCCCGTGACCCACAGCTGGGGCACCCTCCAAGCCAAGGAACCCACATAAATGGCTGGATCAGAAGCACTGTAAGACCACAGTCTTCCTCCCAGTCCCACATCCTTCAACTCGAATAAAAAGGCCTTCACCACAGGGGGTTACAGCAGAGGCATAAATTCATATCCACCAGCCTGGGGCCACCAGAGGAACAAAGACTTCTTGCAGCCCCAAGGAATACTTCCTTCAGAGGAACAAAGGGTCTCAAGTAGAGACATTTTTCTTCTACTTGTGCATGCAGAGAAGTTACAGACAAGGACAAGACTCCCAGGGGGTGGACACCAAAGGGGAGAATATAATAACTTACAGTTCAAAATGTCCTACATCAAACACCTTCTTGCCAGCATTTATTTCTGAATTTACCCTATGCAAACATAAATAAACACACATCCTTTTGCCGAGTGCTACACCATCCCCCACTAGGGTAACCCAACCCATAGCAAGGCCACCAGGGCACGCGTGCGTACGGGTGCATCCATGTGCACTATCCAACATGCCCACTCATTGCTATATATATACGCATGCATTCAAGCCTGTGAAGACAGAATACCCAGAAGTGTCACATACACATAATACTATTTACATACTAACCCAATACACTTATGCATTTAACTAGATGGAGATAGTTAAATACCAGGTTCATGGCATGCATGAGCCCAACTACAACGTGTTTGCTTAGAAGCAGAAATACATCCATCCTGTGGCACACATGTAATTATGTGTGTGAGCAACAACTCTGAACTATGCCGACTCCCCTTCTGTGTACACGCCCAAGCCTCACACCAGATGGACATCATGCGAATGCATGCTGGCACTCGTCTCCAAATGTCTTAGCAAACACGAGCAAAAGCCAAGTAAACAGAAGCTGGGTCTTTGATGTTTCTGGTTCTCCAACAAGACTACCACCTGAAGCAAGGCTTTGACTGCTTTGAGCTGCCCACCCTCTCACAGCAGGTGGCCACTGTGAATACAGGGTTGGTGCAGGCTGACAGCATGGCAATCATTTCCCAGGGGCCATGGGTGCTCCCGTTAGTGCATGCGTGCACATACACAAACAGACACACACACACACACACACACATATACACACATGCACCTCTGACTGTTTGCAGCTGCCTTTTCTTTTTAAATCTCTCATCTAATACACTTTGCAATCCAGCCCCCCTCCTGCTCAGCTGGGTTAAACTATTTCGAGAATTGGCACAGATGCTGAGAGCAAAGATATTATTCTGAGATGCTCAACAGAGATCAAAGCTGCTTAATCAAAGCCGTCGACTCTGTGCACAGCGCCTTGGCACACAGATCGAGAGAGCCCAGGTGGAGGCAGAAGTCAAAGAGGATCATTTAGCAGACTGAGAGAATCCAGGGGGGATCCAGATCCGATAGGACTGGAGCAGCCAGGAGTAGGCGAGAGTAACTTAGGTCATCTGAGTCCTTCGCTTGTCTCACTCTGCATTTCCACACACAAGTCTGCTTAAAGCTGCTCCAGAAAGATGAGAATCTCTCTACTTCAGTTGCCCTCTGGGGAGGGAGACTGCCTAAGACAGTACTGAGCAATCGTCGTACTTAGGACAGGGCCTTGTCTCCTGGTTTCTCCTTGTCCCATGCAGTTCCCTGGAAGTTACTTGGAATGACCGCTCCATTGGCATAGTGAGCCAATCAGCCCAGGGATATCTGCATGTAGCACACTGGAAAGCAACTGTTCCTAAGAGCTCTTTTTGTGGGTGGTGCTCTCTCTTGCTTCCCCTGTCCATAGGTGGGAACTTGGGAAATTGTAGACAGAGCCCATGTATCCCAGGACATGTTTTTCCAGGCTAAATATCCCTGGTTTACAGTTGCTTGGTATCATCCCGTTATGACTTATCCAGATGCCACAGAAGAGCCTCAGGCACTCATAGGAAGGGCTTTTGGAAGGCTATTGGACTATGGAAGGTTATAGCTGACTTGCTGTTAGGAGCAAGGGTCTGGCTAAAGAGCTGATCATAGTAGGTGTGGCCTAGAAGGGTACATCTCTTTTCTTGGCTCCTCCCTGAAGACTCTCCACTTCCTGTTCACCATTTGGTGAGCAGTTCTCCACCATGCCTCTCTACCATGCTGTCCTGCTTCAGCGCCAACTGACTATGCCCTGAAATGTGAACAAAGCAAATCTTTCCTGCTGTAAGTTGCGGGTGTCATGTGTTCTGACTCAGTGATGAGAAAGTGATGAAGACGTAGCCTCAGCTTGACATCAGAACCAAGCGCTGAGGGTCTTGGACTTTGACGTACCTAGATTCAGAAAATCCCCATAGGATCAAGGTCAGACATCATCTCTCCCGCGCTGAACACTTGCCTCCTTTGGCTGACAACCCAGGACTCTGGGCTAGCCAAACTTGGCCCCTCACCTTCACTTTTCTCCTTTCAGAACTACTTTTTGTCTTAAAATGTTCTCTTAGGGCCCAGAGAGGGGAAACACAAGCAGAAGCATGTTTCTCAGAGCTATCCCTAAAATGACAGTCCTAGAAGACACTGCACAGAAAAGGTATCTGTTGGTAAACAAATCTGGCCAGTGCTGTATCCTATAGTGTGTAGGATTATGAAGTGTGTGTATCTGCATGTGCATATACATAGATTTGTGTGCACATATGACACTGTACTATATGTAGTCTTCTCTTGAGGACAGCATAAGTGCAGGCTCTGAGAATCCCATCAGAGGGGCTCAGAAGGGGGTTGTTTTGGTGAGGGAAATGGGAAGGGGACATAACTAGAACTTTTGTATTAAGTTCTAGTCTTTTGTGAGTCCATGGCACATGGCAAAATAATTAATAATTAGTCAGAAATGAGACTTAGAGAAGCTGAGCGTGGGCCTGATCTATACTACTCTGGGCATCAAGACCACAGACCTCCCTCCTGCCACACCTTTTATTATCTCCGATCCAAGCTGGATACACCTTTCATTTTATACATGCCAAAAGACCCAGTAGGGCAGGGCAGACACCAACAATAGTCCTAGAGAAATTATGTAGATGAAGATCCCACAGGGCAGGGCACATGTCAGCAATAGTTTTTGAGAAGTTAGGCAGATCTGGCTGCAGACTAGGCCCCGAAACATCACAGTATGTGGGACCATCGGGTCCCTGTTGCTACCAGAGGTGAAGACAAGAGTTAAGTCCAAAGTCCAGCTGCAGGCTGAACGGTCTGGTCAATTTTGGCCCTGTAATTATTTCTCCCAAACAGGATTGTTCCCAACACTTTGGAATGTGATTGGATCATGGAAGTTCATAGTTGGCCTCCTGTTAGGAAGTTGGAGTGATACCCATCAACCTGGTTGACTAGTACACAGCCTACCTTAGTGACTAAAGCACCTTTTCTTCTCAGAACATGCATTATGAAAGTTCCACTTTGGGAAATGCTATCCTGAATGACTGAATCACAAAATGGAGTTTGTTCTTTAGGTAGATCAAGTCTCCCTTTGGTGTTTTTGAATTCAGTTATCTGCCTCATGGGTTCCTTCATCCTTTATTGGTACTTACAGACCTGGATTCACTAATAAATGCAAACTGATTGTAATGAGCATGCAGGAGGCCAGATTGGTCACCTTCCTACTGGCCCTCAGCCGTGCTGAGCTGCCCTCTGGCTGCCACCCAGGCCTTAGATCAAACTGGGTATTTGTAAACTGCAGCCAGCCCTGGGAGAGGATTTTCCCAGGCCAGATTCTTTCTCTAGATTGTTCCTGATTTCTACTGCTTCTTCCCGATCACACCCATGACTGGTCAAGGTGGGTGTTACTCATGTCCTAGGGTAGGTGAGGAGCACCTGGACCTGAACTCAGCCCTCGTTCTGTGCTGCACTGCCTGTGACACATCAGGACTAGCATTTCTCTGAGCCTCCCTTTCCCTTCGTGTTGAAGGAAGTAGGTGACCATGAAAGGGCACATCAGCAATGGTGGCTTTTTGGTTGTCGGTTATGTTTTTTGTTGTTATTGTTTCATTTTAGTACTTTCATGTCACGGGGCTGGAATAATCAGTTTCCCAGAGAATCAGCCTAAAAATACTCCAATAGAAAGGCTCCTGTTTATGTACCATCTCATGAAAAGCTCAACAACCTCTCAAAATAAATGCATCTTTTGTTGTTAGACTACCTAGAAATACTGTGCTATTCTACACAGGGTTCTAGGCCTAATGTGCAATCATCAGATGTTGCAAATGGTAATGGTGGTGGTGGAGGAGGCCTCAGGGCCTCCACTTGGGGCTTGCAGGGTGGACCCTCCACACACATCTCTTCAGGCCATATGTGATCAAGATCACTTTAAAGCAGCAATCATGTCCTTCCTCTGTCAACCACCAAAGCTGATACGGATCTGGGCCAGGGCTCCTCTGGCACAGGCCATGTTGTTAGAATACATAGCATAGGCACAGTGAGCCCTCCTTATGGGGGGGGTTTTGAGAGCCCCCAGGAACCCCAGTTCTTAGATGCTAAGAAAAAGCCAAGCATGGGAGCAGGACTCTAGGGACAGTACTTTCAGGCCTGCTGTCTGCTCACTCATCTCTGAAGAGCAGCTGCTATATGAGGGAATGGGAGGAAGCCCAAGAGAGGTTGCCACCCTCTCTGCACCTTTGGGTTCATTAGTGCCTCTGATGGCCTTAGCTTTGGTGGACAGAAATGCAGAAAGGCAATAGGAAATCCCTTTTCTGTCACTGTAGTCAGTTCATGTGACCCTGTACATGTAAACTATTTAAAATAGTGCTGGTCTTCCATAGGAAGGTCTGCCATGGCGCTTGGGCATTTCTACTTCCAGTCCTAAAGCTCTTGGTTTTCAGAAGAAACTCATCACTTAGTTTCCATCACTGGAAACTAAGAGAACAAAATGTCCAGCAGCTTTGAAGGACCCAAGCCACCGGGTGTGTGTCAGTACTGGCAGGAAGGGTTTGGAGGGGGAAGTGTCAGAGGCTGCAAAGGAGGAGACAGACTGCGGTTGAAGTGAGATATGCAGAGGTTGGGAATATGGAGATGAGAGGGCACATCAGGCAAATTCATGGTCTGCCATGCGGCCAGCATGCCTAACTCTAACCCAGGTGGGGCCAAGAAGTAAACATAGCCGCCACCCAGGAGCAGCCTTGACCTGTGGCTTCTGGGAAGGTACATGGAGGGCTTCTGCTGGGGCAGAGCTGTCCCCAAATCCCAAGCTGCGACCAGCTCATACTCTGAGGATGAGGGACAAGTGAGTTCCCAAGGGCTGTGGTGACCTTGTTTCTATGGACAGAACACAAAAAACAGGCCTGGAGGTACTGCTACTGTCTGCTTCAAACAGCCTGGGACTGGAAACTGGGAACTGCTGAGCTCCACGGGAACCACATCCGGCCCCCTTGAATGTTTCCACTTTCAGCACTGAGGCTGCCTGATTTGCAGAAGAAACTCATTATCACGTTTCATGAGGTGTGGCTTTAGGCCAAGAGGATCCTGAATCTGTCAAAGCTTGTGTAGCAGTCTGAAAGGTATGAGGCAGATTAAAGCTCCAGCACACTTCCGATGAAATGGAAGAAGATACGGATTTCATTTTTCAAATGGGAAGAGAATAACTACTTCTAAGGACATGGTTCCTGCCCTCTCCTGTATGAATAAGTGAGTAGCCTCCTGCGCTCCCTCCCTGTGGCCGGTGGGGCCTCCTCCTGGATAATGTGTCACATGGGCGGTGCTGGAAGATGGTGAGCAGAATAGGTCACAGGCCCAGGGTAGGGAAATCGGCTCCCTTCTCACTGTTGTTCAGACTCAAGTCACTGCTTCTTTAGGAGGAGACAGAGAGAAGGGCAGAGAGAAATAGAGAGTACAGAATGAGACTTAGGATAAAGGACACAGGTATCCCAGAGAAAAATACAAATATCTGTGATTCGTCCCAGAGCTAGCAAATGTGCTGACCATTCCTGGGGCCTGCAGTAAGTTTCGGATTTAGAGAAACACAGCTTCCAAATCAGCTGCACGATACTGCATTGACTGTAATGGAAAGAGCATGAGGTTCAATGAGCTATTGGACCAGCATAGACCAAAGCTATCAGAGGCTTTGCTGCAATGCAGACCTCAATCAATCACCACACTGCCTCCAAGGGCAAATCTCAACCCCTTCCTCTCCCTTCCAATACTTGTGCTCTCTATGCTTAAAGCAAGCTGGCTCTGATTACTCCAACAGTTTTCTGACTTGTCTACTGTCTCTGCTCTCTCTCCTTCTCTCCAATCTGAGCCATAGAGAAAATTTGATTATGTCATTGCTCTGTTTAAAATTTTCTGATGATTCTGCATTATTTCCAGGATAAAATACAAACTCCCTAGTGTGGGTTACTTTGCTCGCATGCTCTGGTCAGCACAACTGTGTCTCTTGTCACTTCTCATCACATAACTCTTGTTCCAAGTTACTCTAATGTCTAGAAATTTTGTTCACATGGGCAGAGGAGGTACTATCAAGTGCTCACCCAAAGCCATTTCCCTTTTTGCCAGGGGACATAGCTGAAAATGATGGATTCTTTTTTATTTTTTTTAGACAGGGTCTCGCTTTGCAGTTCAGGCTGGCCCTGAGCTCAGCCTCAAACTCACATCACAGCAATCCTCCTGCCTCTGCCTCCCAAGTGCTGGGATTACAGGTGTGAGCCACTACGCCCAGCACTGTGGTATGTGGTACTGGTTGCTGCTGGGCTTGAGTCTCCATGCCCAGTATGGTATGTGGTTACTGGGGAATCGAACCCAGGCCCTTGCGCTTGCAAGACAGGCACCGGAACCACTGAGCTAACTCCCCAGCCCGAAATGATGGATTCTAAAACTCTAACGCATAGCAGGTGCACATGGAGAGACAGCATCACGATGTTTCTTCTTAGGGGCCATCTCACCATGGACTGAACCCTCTGAAGACATGGCACCTTGTATCTATGGGAGGAAGAGAGCCATCGAGAATCTTCCAGCTGGGAACACCGTTGCTCCACCACAGCATGAGCAAGAAGTGAACTTCTGCTGGTTGAAGTCACCACTTCTTTGGTGGTATTTGTTATGGTAGTTAGGTAGGTAGTATATTCTAGCACATGTATGAGTATATTCTTGTAGACAACAGGCTTTAGGATACTCCCTCTCCACAACATCCTCCCCTTTTTTTGGCCAGGATAATCCCTGACTGTCCTTCAACACTGAGTCTTTTCTTCTGAGAATCCCACCTTGTGCCTCAGGCTGATTTAGGAGCTTATCTCTGAAGCTCCCAGAATTCTACATTTTTCTTTTACCAGTGTATCTAACCCATGGCACCGTAACTGTCTCTTCACTCATGCATCTCCTTCAGTCAGGATGCTGTGCACAGTTACTATGCCTTGCTCTGTTCTGGGGTTCCAAATACAGAGCCTTTCTCAGAGTAGATGCTGAGCAAATGTCTTTGAATGAATGAATGGATGGATGAATGGGATATGTTGCTAACATTATTTGTGAGTGGACCATTCCTTATAATGCACTGTACATTTACATGATATGTTTGCTGCAGGCAATGAGGACACATGAGGAGAATGAGGACACCTAGGTACATGGCGCAGGCATGTGGCAAACTTGCTGGGCAGTGGTCAGTGTAGAGCATGGGCTCTGGGCTCTCTGTGTGCTGTGGACATAGACTAGAGGGCACAAGAAAGTAAAGAACCTCTGCCACAGGTGAAGGAAGGGGACACACTTTCATCATGAATCTACTGTATAGATTAAACCAGGCAGTTTAATCATCCATTTCAGAAATTCATACATAAGCAAAAGTAGCTAAAAAGGTGACATCAAACTAAAATTTCTGCACATCAAACAAAACAAAACAAAACAAAACAAAAACAAACAAACAAAAAAACAACCAAGAGAGTGAAGAGATAAATTATAAAATGAGAGAGAATATCTGATAGTTACTCATCTGACAGAGGATTAATAACTCAACAATAATAACAAAAACAAATAATCCAATTAAAAAGTGGCCAAATGATCCAAATAGACATTTCTTTAGGGAAAAAACACAAATAGTTCACAGCTGTAGGAAAAAAGTTCAATATCATTAAGTCATCAGGGGAATGGAAACCAAGACTACAGTGAAACACTGTAGAATGAGTATTTTATAAAGAAATACCAGTGAAGATGTGGAAGAAAAGAAACTCTTATACTATTGGTTAGGATATAAATTAGTATGACCACTGTGGAGAACAATATGGAAATTCTTCAAAAAGTGAAAAATAAGTCTGCCATCTGATGCAGATATACAACTTCTGGGTATGTGGATATCATTAACTGTGATGGATAATCATTAATTATGATATGTCAATTTTACTAGACTATGAAATGCCTAAGGCATGAGTAAAGCACACTTCTGGATGTGTCTGGGTGGGTCATGGAGACATGGCCCTGGGTACCATGTATGGTTCCTATCCTGTTCCTTTCTGGCACTATTTCCCTGCTCTCCTTCCTGGTACCATGAAGTAAACATCTCTAGTCTGTCAAGATGTTTCCTCTTAGGGGCCATCTTACTACGGACTGAACCCTCTGAAAGAATAATCCTTTTCTCCTGTAAGTTGAGTCAGTGACAAAAGAGTTGGACAATTCAATATATAACAAAAGAAATAAATCAGCATATCAAAGGGGCTTGTTCTTGTGGAGCATTACTAATGACAGGTAAGATACATAATTAGCCTAGGTGTCCATCGACAGATGAATGGATACAGAACATGTGACATATACATATGATATATATGCACATACACATAGAAAGATATGTTATCCAGAGTTCTGTCATTTGCAGCAACATAGATGAGACTGGAGAGTGTTTCATACAGTGAAATAAGCTACACACAGAAAGAGATAATGCATGTTCTTTCTCATATATGAAAGCAAAAAAAAAAAAACCTGAATAAATAGTGATTGCTAGGATTTGGGAAGAGAGTGGGATGGGAGAGACTGGATAAAGGGAGACTGGAGTTAATCAGCTCCTGCTGTATACATCTGTTGAAATATCATACTGAATATATTAACATGTACAATTAACTACTGCATAAGAAACACTATAAAAAGAAGGCTAAACTTACAATAGCATGTTACACTGGCTGTGAACATTGTTATTTGGCAGGGGAAGATGCAGCTCAGAGAAGTGAGGTGACCAAGGACCTACAGCAGGTGAGGAGCAGAGGCTGGACTCCCACTCAGGCCGGCCTGTCCGCTGAGCAGGGTTCCTCCCAATTCACCTCGAGGAACAGGGACTCACGCCTGACATCACATCCAGTGCACAAATCCTGCACTGATCTGAGGCTCCTGTGTCAGCCTTGCCCAACTTCCCGTGGCCGTGGTCCGTGAGTGTGGACGGAAGCCAGCAGGGAGGAGCAGCTGTTTCTCCCCAGCCTGAGCTGTTGTGCACGCTGGATCTGTGCTCTGCACTCCTGCCCGGCCTCTGTAGAAGCAAACCTGAGGTGGCTGGGTCAGGCTCCCTCAAGGTTTTAGAGCGCTGAGCCAGGCTAGAGTGGGCACATTTCTGAGCCCTCAGGCAACGGCTGACCAGGCGCTGGCCCCATAGACATCTGTGAGCCTTGCAGCTTCTTGGCCCGCTGAGCACCCTGGGTCTGCTGGCGGGGAAGGCCTGTGTCCCAGGTGCCAGGGCCACCCCCTCTCTCCGGGAGGCAGAGCCCAGAGCTGGGCCAGCACCTCCGGGCCCAAGTCAAGCCTTTGCTTGTCTCCACTGCCTGGCATCCGAGCAGAGGCCCTGCAGGGGTTGCAGGGAGGTCAAGAAGGCCGAAGTCCTGTGCTGTGGCTTGGGGAGGGGGGAGCTGGGAAGTCTGGGGCTCAGAATGAGTCCTGTGACTATCTTTTAAACAAGCACTGTGAGGGGCTGACAGATATGCTCCCCAGGAGGTCCGAGTCTCCAGAGGGAGGTAGACACAGGATGATGATCTTAGGACAGTCATGGGAGGCAACTTCTCCAACATCCCCTCATCCCAGTACTAACTGTGTGATCACCGGCAAGTGATAAATGCTCCAGGACTTAGTTTCCTAGTTTGAGAATTGGGACTAAGCATATCTACTATGAAGCACATGGTAGAAGTACTGCACTAATGCTGCATGGCTCTGAGTCCTCCCAGTTGGATGGAGTGTGCAGAAGTCAGGGCTCTGGGCTGAAATTTCACCCACGGTTTCTTGTCCACTGCTGAAAACTTAGTCACTTTCCAAGTAGGAGAGAGGTGGAAGCCATATCCCGATGATGTAGGAACAACTGCCATCAATAATAGCTTCAGGGTGTTCATCTCTCCCCACTGGGCTTGCTCCAAAGAGTCAGCCTCTTTGATCTGGCTAAGATACAAACCACAAAACAGACAGCAGGAAGCCTAAAGAAGCTGGCCAGCCTAATAATCACAAAATAATGAGTCTGGATAACCTAAACTTGATAAAAAAAAAACTCCTTGAATAACCAAAGACAGCCTGCAATCGTGAGCTAAGTCCTAACAAGGCAGCACTTTCAATTTGCAAAGCTAAGCCACAAACACTCTTTCATCTGGGAAAACCTGATAGATATATGTGCCAGAGAAGAGAGCTTCAGGATGGGAGGTGTTGTAATAAGAGTCCTGATTTCACTGATAAGGACACTGAGGTTCAGAGAGATAAATTAAAATTGCTGGAAAAAGATGAATCCTGCATGATGTTAAACCCTGTGTCATTCGCACCCCATTGCACATTTTCTGAAACCAGATGGTAAAGGGGGAAGGTAAACAGTCATTGTTCCCCCTGCCTGGCAGGAAATACAGCTAACACATCCATCCTCAGTGCACTGGTCTTGGATAAGGGTCTTTGAAGCAACATGTACCAGCGATTCCCTGCATCGCCGCCTTGGCTGCCAGCAGGCACGGTCCCTGTGGGTGGGAGCCGTGGAAAGATGAGAGGGGCAGTTGGCACAGCTGGAATTCAGGCAAACAGCAAGCCTGAAAAGGTTGGCTTGCATCTCTCTCGCTGATAGAGGGTGTGCAAAATATGGAAATGAAAAATTTCACAACCGAGCCGTCTCTGGGGAAGACGATGGCTAATTAGATGTCTCACAGCACACAGCCCCTAATCACAGAGCTATCTCCACCCTGGGGTCGAAAACTCCAGCCATGAGCCAGGCACGATGCCCAGTGAGGCAGCTGTCTCTGGGGATGCCGACAGTCACTAGGTGCCACACTGTGCTGGAACTGTGCAGTCACCAGCACACATGGCAGTGAGCATCCCTCTGTGTTACATGGGGAAGAAGAAGTGACTGGCAGTTTTCTGAGCTGTCTGGTTCGGGGAGGAAGGTGACATTGGTCAGTAACTCTACAAACAAGAGGTAAGTAGGTCCAAATCCACAAAGAAAGATTGCATTTGCTTTCTGTCCAGTGTTTTAGGGTGTAGAAGATGGCTACTCCTGCTTGGCAAAGTGAGAAAGGCCCACACAGCCTCTAGGACCCTTGTTTTAGCAGCTTTCTTTTTCTTTCTATTTTTTAAAGCAACTATGTGTATGCAATCTATGTGAAGCAGAGGAGCTAAAACAGAACAAAGGGGTGCTGCCAGGGGTGGAAGTGGGTGTGGCACCCATCAGCCTTTCCCTTCGCTCCCTCTGGCCTTGGTTTTATCACCACTCCCTTTTCTGGGGAGCCTAGGAACCCAGTCCGAGAACCACTGTCTTTGTTCACTTCCTTCCTCTTGTGCCTGAGACAATAAAGATCGACAGTAGCTCAAGTACTAATCCATAATCAAAAGACCAATATATGGTAGAGGGAGAATCAGAAATCAGGCTTCCTGTTGTTTGGGTTGGGGATTAGGGGCTGGCTACAGAGTCTTTATGGTTCAATACCAGGATGAAGATAGATATTGATGGTTGGGGATATACATCACCAAGAGAGATGATCTATAACCGCATAGGGATGATCTGTACACACACAGACATGATTACGTCCACACAAAGAGATGGAGGGGATGTGTAAGTTTCTGAACACCTGCTGTGCCAGGCTGCATGGGTACACTGGGCCCAGAGTGGAGGATCCTGGGACCCTTGCCCTGCAGCAACCAGTAGCCCTGGAGAGACAGACAGAAACCTGTTTCTGCCCCACAGACCAGAAAGTGGAGAGATGTTAGTGGAGGACCCTGTGACAGGTGACAACCCATGAGGGGTATAACAGTGGGGCGAGTGTTGTGGACTGCATGTAGCTAAGGACTGGGCAGGGGAGTGGTGGGCGATGGGCCACTCAGGGCTCACACACTCCATGAAGGGGTGAAGGCTGACAGAGCAGGGTGTACTACGGTGACGACACTGGGGGATCCCAGGCCGAGTTACATCCAGGCCCTTCCCAATCCTCTTCTGACAGAATCTGTCTTCCCCTCTCTGCTCCTACCCCACCCTGCGACCAATCTGAAGGTGACTGTCCTGAAGACAGAGGGAACACAGGAGAGAAAAGGAAACAGGAAGTGATGGGGGGGATGGGGCTCTCTGTGAGCGTGACACTTCGTACTCCTGACGTGAGCCAGGGTTTGAGCCAGGCCCAACCCTCTCATGAGGTGCTTCCTCTTTATGGGTCCTGGCCTTCCTGCTCAGAGTTTGGACATGGCCGGGAAAATCCCTGCTCTCCCACTCCTAGGAGGCACATGACGTGCACTCACTCCCCTCTCGCCTGTGAGTCCAACTCCCTGGCTACTGGAGGGAGGCACAAGTCTCTGAGGGGCACCCCACTGGAGGGGCAGCCCCAGTCAGGGCATTTCACACTAGTTCAGCCACTTCCATTCTGGCTCTCTTATGGGCCTGGATGGTTGATGTTACCATGACCTTGTGTGGCAGAGAAGGAAACAGACTTGGATTGTGGAACTGACCCAAAACAGCCAATGGGATTAAGACTGGGCCCAGGCCACTGACTCTAGGGCTCTCGCCCTGCAGACAGGAGCTGCCGGCCATTTTCAGGGCACAGAGCAGGAGACAGAGGCACAGCAGGGTCAGACTCTGAACAGGCCTCCTTCTGCCTGACCTGATCCCTGGAAAGCCCTGGGTTGGGTGAGCTGTAACTGTGGCAAGGGAGGCAGGAGACATGGTGACCAAACTTCTTCCTGGGAAAAGCTTCTCAGTCACCCGGGCCACAGCCGCTCCTGCCCATGACTGCTCCAGATGGAACCGCAGCTTTGAGACCAGAGGCCCGGGATGTTTGCTCAAGAAGGACCTTCAGCTTCCCCAGGCACAGAGCTCTCTTGACCTCCATGTGGTGCTGCTCAGCTAGCCTCAAACACTCCATGAGCCCGAAGGGCCTAAAATGCACCAGGCCAGGTGCCCAGCCCTTTCCTATCCAGAAGGTATGTGTTCTCCTTTCCACTTATTACCTACATAGCTTCTCTAACTCAACAGTGAAGTTGCTATTACTCCTGCCTTACAATGAAGAAAACCAAGGCAGAGTGCATAGGTCACTTTCCTAGAGATACTCGGCTCATAGAAGTTGGAACTAGAACTGGATCTGGGTCTGATCCACGGTCTGCATTCTCCATCATTAGATGATTGCATTTGACCCCCATACTCTTCCTGCGAGGTGGGAAACATTGGGCGGTGTGCACGGAAGAGTGTTGGGAGGCAAAGCAGGAAGCAGCCTGGACTATGGCCAAGTCACAGCACGGGGGACCTGGGGCCGGCTGTCGGGGTCTGCCTGTTGGAAAGATGGGGTCTCTGCTGGAACCCCAGCCTCCCTAGTGCAGTGGCTTCACTTTCCTGCAGTTGAGGACTCAAATTCAAGGGAAAGCAAATGAAAGAAGACATTTATAAAGCTGACATCCTCAGTTCCCCAACTAGGTCATCAGAAATAAGTAGCAATTTTCCTGGAAATGCATGAATTACCCTCTGGTGCCATCAGAAAACTGAGCTACCCAGGATGTCAGGAGAGAATGTGGGGACCTTATAGGGGGGAATAATCATTTGGGCCCTCAAATAAGCCATTAGTGACATGTTACTAGATATCTTTAATAGATGAGCAGACTGAGACCCAGAACTCCTCCCTGACTAACTGTTACACAAAATTTATGGTGATCAAAATGTACAGGGAGGGTTACAATTTTTAAAAAGTCACAAGTAAGACATTGTCATGAATCTCCTCAGAATGGTCCCCCCCCTTCAACACATTTATGTCATTATTCATGCCACTTTTGGAAGGAGTTCTGGAACTAATCTTTTGTGAGTGGCTTTAGGAGGTATGATCAAAAATATGGTGAATGTCGCTGCCAGGTACCGCCCAATGGAAATATGAGCTGGTAAAAATCTTGGTGCTATGATCCACCTTATTCACTAGATCTGGCAACATGAAACTTTTGACTTTTCCTCACAGTCAAAATGAGAGGTAAATGTTTTGAGCTGATTTGGGGCATCCAGGGGCCAAGACAATGCAACTAGACACTTATGAAGGAGAAGTTCCAGAACGGCTTCAGAAAGGGACAAGAATGATGAAGTATGTTTGAAGCATGCCGGAGTATTTTGAGTGGGATTAAGGGCAGTGTGTCTTTTACTGTAGAAAATTTTTAAGACTTTAGACTTTTACCATAACTGCCCATCACACTTTGTATGATTGGTACACCACAAATCCAGAAATAAGCCTTGGTCTGCCTGCTGCCAAAGCCCTGAGCGCTTCCTTCATCTTTGTGTTAACCTCACAGCCTTAGATCAGCTTAAAAACTTAGCTTTCTGAGGACTGGAAAGAACAAATAAAAGGGAAACAAGGAATAAGGAGTCTGGCTCCCTAGGCCTGGGCTTGGCCTAGAGCCCTCTGGACACTTGTGCCAGAGAAGCCATCCTGAGTATGTATTGTCCAAGCAGGAGCCTCTTGCACTTGGACTCTGGGCGTGCGAGGGACAGGCTTGCCTCCTCCCCCCAATCATCTGGGGCAGTCTGCCGCCCCCACCCCACCTCCCCGGTGCTCCACCGGGAGTCTCCGGCTGCCCGCCCGCCTGCCTTCCAGACTAAACATTCCCTCAAGCTCTCCTTGCTCCTCCAGGGCAAAGTGTCCCCGGAGAGCCTCCACAACACAAGTGAAGGGTCGTTTACGTGTGTCTCGGGACACCCTGGGGCAGACATGGGCTGCACCCAGCTTGCACAGGCTCCAGGAGGAGCAGGCCTTGGGCACTAGTGGGAGAGACAAACCAGCCCTCAGAGGCACAAATAGCATCAACTGCACACAGATGCGCATCTTCACAAACAGAAATGGCTGTCTGTGAACAATGAGAGGGGGATGCTGGAATATAACACACAAGTGCTCCCACACCATGGGCCCTGGGATTCTGGACTCCAACTGGGACACTTGTGCTTACATGTGGACACACACAGTCTGCAGGGCTGTATGTATTTTGGAAAACTGGAAAAAAAATAAAACTGAATCTGCCAATGTTTCCACTGTGGGCTGCTTGCAAAATTTTTGCAGCCTAGTGAAATGGGCCTGAGCTGGGAGCTGTGTGTGGTTTGTCAGATAAACTGGAGCCATTAAAACAAACGGCTCAGGGGTGGTGTAGGGAGGCAACGCTCTGATTCCAGGCATGGGGTGCGGGCTGGTGACAGGGCAGGGCCTCCAACAGCTGTGCCAGAGGAGCCGAGGCTGCTGCTTCTAGGTTTATGGCTTCAGGGTCTTGAGAATGTCAATAAGACCAACCTGTATGGTTGACTCGCCCCAGACAATGAAAAGGGATAGAGTTGGGTGATGCATCCAGGAGGCCTAGCACACCATGGGTTCCAGCAGGGACACCATGGGTGCCCTTTTAGGGAGGTCACCAGGCACATATGTCACTCTAGTGCTACCCTCACTGTTGCCCTTTTGGAGTTCAGAAATATTTTACATAATATAATCTGTATGTTTATGGACAGATGAGGTGTGATCAAAAGGTACGGTAAATGTTCAGAAATCTAGTAAGAGGCACATTGCCATGCATTCCCTCAAAATATTCCCTCCTTGCTTGGAACACACTTATCCCAGTGTTCTTGCCACTTTCTGAAGCACTTTCTGGAAGTTGTCTTTCCTAATTACCTTTACAAGTTTGATAAAAGATACGGGGACCATGGCTGTCATGTGCCACCTGACAGACGGTGTCTTCTAAAAATATTCACCAGCTCTGGTGCCATGAAACTCTCTGCTCTTCCTAAAGTCAAAGTGATCGTGAGAGGTTAATGCTTTGAGCTGACTCAGGACATCAAGGCAGCCACGACACTGTGACTAGGCACTCTGAAAAGAGGACTTCCAGAACTGCTTCAGAGTGAGCAGGAAGATGGGGTAAGGACACTGGAAATGAGGAGTTGATGGCAGTACGTCTACTACAATAATACATGTTAAAAAATTTGAACATTCTCTGTAGTTTTTTTTTTTTTTATCATATCATGCACACAAAACACACTGGTTAGATACAGCAATCAAAACTTCAGGAAGCACTGGCTGGATATAGATGCAGGGGCAGCCCCTGTGTGGTATTTCATGTACAATATCTTACTGAATTTTCACAACAACCACAAAGACAGTTCTGTCACATTGTATCAATTGTGCAGGTGGGTAAACAGAGGCACAGAGGACTGAGGCAAGTTTTCCAAGTTAAACAGTTAGTAAATGGCCAAGTTTAAATATTAATGTAAATCCACGAATGTCCTAAAAAAACTAATTATTAGATAGATGTAAAATAAATGAACTAGCCCCACTTATAACTTATGCACCTTTTCTTAACACTATTTTGGTGAGGAGTGGAGGGGCTCATGAGAACCCAGCTCTTTGGCACTGAGCATAAAGCCCTGTTCTGAGCCTTCTGCAGCCCAGGTGGGCAGTCAACTGCTGACTCTGACTCAGTTCCTCTGGACAGTGTTTGAGCCTGAAGGGATGGTCTTGGCCTTGGAAGCGATGCTGCAAGAGCCTCTAAGAAGAAGACCACATTGAATGTTAAAAATGAAAGTGGGGCCGG
>PVIR01003513.1:44952-87826 GCA_004026965.1 Petromus typicus
TGTGGAGACCCACACCCAGCAGCAACCAGTACCACATACCACAGTGCCGGGCGTGGTGGCTCACGCCTGTAATCCCAGCACTCGGGAGGCAGAGGCAGGAGGATTGTGATGTGAGTTGGAGGCTGAGCTCAGGGCCAGCCTGAACCACAAAGCGAGACCCTGTCTCCAAAAACCTAAAAAAAAAAAAAAAAAAAAAAATGAAAGTACTGTAGGGCCAGAGAGGTCTACAAGGAAAAGGTCTAGGAAGCAGAGGATGTAATGGGAACTGGGAAGTCCCAGCTCTAATCTCCCTGCTCTGGCAGGCTTGACTATCACTGTATTGAAGTCCCTGGGGGAAGTCCTAGTGGCTCCAAGAAGAGTAGAGAGCTGTAGACACAGGGCAGATACCTGGCTCAGCATGACAAGGCCACCTGGCCCGTGTCCAGATATGCACCCACTGTGCCACTGGGATTTGTGCCAAGAGGGAACCCCAGAGTCCTGCCTGTGGGTGAGAGTGATGCAGCTTGGTAGGTGCCGTCTGGCTCTGGGAAGATGTTGACAGCGGAGCAGGCTGTGCCTGTGTGGGGACAGGAGTATGTGGGAACTCTGCATGTTCCACTCAAGTTTACTATGAACCTAAAACTGCCCTAAGTAATTTAAAAACAGCGGGAGGAAGAAAAAGCGGAGACAAAATAAAAGGCACAAGCCACTGCTACATCTAGGGCCTCCTCTGCATTGGGAGCAGCCCTGGGGTTTCTGTGAGGGGTTCGTGGGAGGCTGGTGGCCAGGACTACAGGGAACAGACTGTGCAGTGGCCAGTCCCTTGCCACAGCCCCTGAGTCCCAAGCTGCCCTGGTTGCATTTGTTTCATTTGCAGCAGGCTGTGCTGTCAGGGCCACTGTCCTCCTGACCATGGCTCCCTGCAGTTTGCGAAGCCCTCTCACATGACCTCCCCAGGCAGGTGGCTCACATGCAGGTTGTAGGACCAAGTAGGCATCTAGCAAATGCTAGAGTTACTCATCGCATTTGGGTTTGCAACAGATCTGGGGGGTAGACCAGGCAATTCTGACTTTCCCCGTGGGACATTTATTTTTATACAACATCCAAGGCACTGTGTTGAACACTCGTGTGACTTAACTTATTTCTTTCTCAAGACAAACCTTTATGATAAGTAATGTTGTGGAAGAAAGGAGGCTGCATGGAGGTTAACTAACTTATCAAAGGTCACACAGCTATTAAACACCAGAGATCCTGGCAGCCTGGCTTTTATCCACCATGGAGTCATTTTAGGCACAGTGAGACCAGGTTGGGGGAACTGCAGAGACACCTCCTCATCACAGGGCAGGTGAGTGGTGGTGTCCAGCTCAGGCCTTGCTCACATCATCAAGACATCACTTCTGCCATCTGGCAGCATCTGCCCCTGACAAGGCTCCTTGCAGCTGGCTCTTGACCACCTAGCAGACAATAAGCCATGGGTCACTCTTCCAAGGAGACCCATCCAAAGGCAAGGTGGTCAATGCAGAGGTGCGGCAGGGAGGGACAAGCGGAAGACATTCAGGATGCTACTAGAAATCCAGGTAAGAGCAGGACCTGCCTTCCCAGCCTTCCATCTCATCCGGATCCTCAGCCCAGATGACTGAGGACCTACGCAACGGTGGGGCTTTGCCAGAGACCTTCTGGCTCAGGAGGGGTGATCCTGAGCCCACAGTTGAGCTGCATCTCTGGGCTCTGGCCGCCACCTCCCTTCTTCTATCCATTCAGCCAAGTGCTGGACACAAAGAGCAAGTGACATCCTGCTGCTCTGAAGCCGAGTGGCCTCCCCTTCTCCCTAAGTCTGCCTGTATTTTAAAGAAATAGGAGATTTCTGAGTTTGGGGGGGGATCTATTTTATAGACGTCTTGGAGCCATCAGTGTAGCCTGATTTGTGCAGTCTGGCTGAACCCCCAGCACCGCCACCCCAGGTGCAATGGGGTCGCCTGCTCTTTGCTCTCCACTCTGATTTCCTCTTCTTTTCCTAGGCTATTGTCATGTGGTAACTCATACAGCTTGAGTCTCCTTACATCCTTTTTGGAAAAAAGTTGAATGATGAAAGAAAAAAATGATTAAATTTAATTAAAACTAAAGGGACGTCAGCCCTGCAGGAAGTAGCCCTCAGGCCTGGTTTAGGGCATCGGCTATGGAAAGCCCAGCTCAGCACACCCACTTAGTCAGAGTGCCACTGTCCAAGGTCTACAGCCCCTTCGGGAGGATGAGATGACCACTGAGGGTTCGCTGGTCCCACTGATGGGTTTGTTATTCACAACTCTGTGCTGGAGCCTATGGGGCAGAATCTTCAAACTGAGATTGTCAGGGATGGCACAGATGGGCCCAATGTAATCCCCAGGGATACGTTATAGCTTCTATCTAAGATGTCTCCCAAAGCCTACTGTGTCCAGAGGTGGAGGCTGGCTGGGGTGGCCACCCAGGGTGTGAGCTGGAGGGCTGTGTTCTTGCCCTGGCACCTGCCTTTGCTCTGCTTCCTGGCTGCCCCAGAATAAGTAGCCCTTCCTTCCTTCGTGCCCTTTCTGCCTTGGACCAGGCCAATTATGGACTGAAACCTCTAAAATCTATGAACTGAAACAAATCTCTCATCCTTTGAGTTGAGGGTATTGGGTACTGTGTCCTAGGGACAAGAAAGTGACTAAGGCAGGCTCTTAAAGAGAGAAAGAGAGAGAGAGAGAGTATGAGAATCAGAGGTCCCAACATGCAATTACCCAGGGGACACAGAAGGCCTCTAGAAGTTGGGGAAAAGGAAGAACAAATTCTGCTGACACTCTCACCTTAGCCCTGAGCTCCAGGAGATAACACACTCACCTTGTTCTAAGCCCCGGAGTTGGTGGTAATCTGTCATGGTCCCAACAGGAAACTGACTCAGCCAGCTCCAGAGGAAAGGGATACAAACTTTGTTTCTTAGAGAAGAGCACGCATTTGCTAGGCTGACACCACTGCTTCCCCAGGGTTGGCTGCGTGTGCCTGTGAGTGTGTGAGATGGGACACGCTCACATGGCATACGGATGTCTTTCGTGCCCCAGATCGTGGCTGACACAGGTCAGATTTCCTCACACTGAAGGGATGCTCTTATTTCCATGGAACCTTGTGATGAGGTGAGTTCACACACAGGGTGGCCTTGGCAGAGCCGAGCATCAAGGGCGCCATTGTGTTCATGCATAATGAGCACTGTGAGCCAGTTGGCTCCCCTCTTCTGGTGCTTTCTTTTCACCATGACATCTGCTGGGCTCCAGCTGGCATCCTGGACACCATGCAAGAGAGGGCATGGTGGTGGCTGAGACGGGGGAGCCAGGTCCAAGGAAAGGAGCCCCGCCTGGCACCTTACTATTTATAAACACATACATGGCTTATGGCTGTGCCATAAGCCCTGCCCAATGGAACTTGTGTCTCCTATTTGCTAAACAGAGCCCTGCAGGGTACCAGGCAGCCTGTTTGCTGTGCAGCAAGGCAGCAGATCATGGTGACGCAGAGCTGGATATGAAACTACCTCCTGTGGGGCAAGGTCCCAGGCTTGATCTGTTAGTCTTGTTTGTCCTTGTCAGGAAAATAGGAGATTTAGGCAGTTCTGGAGAATGCCTCAGGTAGGACACAGTTCCTAAAGCAAGGGAAGAACTCGGCCCATGCAATTCTGGAATTGCATTTATCCCCTGGGTCTAGTATAAATGCGAATAATAATAAAGAGGCAAGAGTAAAGATTGGTGACCAATTACCTTGTTGGAAGAATCTGCTGAAAAGGTTCCAAGGGCTTAAAATATTTTTCTCCTTGATTCTCTTCGCACAAGCTGTTCTTCTTCCAAGCCATGAGGAAAAGCCTGTAACCTGAGTTCTTGTCTCGACTTCTCCAGCAGGGCTGTGAGGCCATGCTGCTGCCAGCCTCCAGGACTACATTTAACCCGATAAAGCATAACTATAAAGGATAACGCAGAAATGAGGTAAGGGTCTTGCAGGAGGCTTTTCTGTCCACTTCCATAATTTTCTGGATGACACATCTCTTAGCAAGGGTAATTTAGAGTGCTCTTAATTCCTTATCAAAACAAAACAAAATAAAGCAAAACAAAATATTATGGGCCAGGGATATAGCTCAAGGGTATTGCACCTGCTGGCAAGCACAAGGTCCTGAGTTCCCTGATACCAGAAAAAAAAAAATCTTAATTCCTCATGGTCTTTGGTGTCCTCTCTCTGTGCATCTCTGTTGAATACAAGGGAGCAGGTGGAGCTTGGAGATTGGAAGGCTAACTTTAAGTGCCTATTTGAGGAGCCCTGGGAGCTAGGAATGAACTGGGTTTAGGCTAAGCACTGAGAGGGGCAGTTTAGAAGACAGCAACTCACTTTCCTTGTCGTTGGGACCAAATACTCAGCACCTGCCACTTAGAGGAGGAAAGGATTATCTGGGCTCATTTATAGAAATTTCAGTCCTTGCGTGGTTTGAGCAGGGACCTGAACAGTGTTTGAGAAGTGACTGGTGGAAGGCTCTGGTGGAGGAAACCTGCTCACCTCATGGCCTCCAGGCCGTAAAGGGGAAGGAGGAGCCAGGAAGGGAGATACACGCTTTCACTCCACACCCTCAGTGATCTGTCTCCCAGCTGGGCTCCACCTCTTGACAGCAAGTCAGCCATAAGCACCCCCAAACTCCCCACCTATGATCCCATGATGCTCTGGGAGCACGTGGAGCTATGAACTATAACAGGCAATTATGGTAGAAAAGAGTGGAAAGAGGTGTCATTCACGGTGGGATCAGAGAGGAGCAGAGGACACAGACTAGGGCATCCTCCTGTAGCCACCCCAAACCCTGAGGCAGATACCTCTCTGTTTCTTGGTCTCAGAGTGAGTTGTACTGCTTAATATCCCTGACCTGAAAGTTGAAAATGCAAAATGCTCCAAAATGTGACTTTTCTGAGCATCAACATGGTTCTCAAAAAGCTTTAGACTTTGGAGCATTGGAAGAGACTAACCTTAAGTGCCTCGAAAAGTTTTGGACTTTGCAGCACTTTTGATTTTTTATTTTTGTGTTGGTAGGATTGTTCAACAAGTAAAATCTATACAAATATTTCAAAATCCAAAATAACTTCAAATTCTGAAGCACTTCAGGTCCCACATATTTCTGGTAGGACCAGACTCAATTTATATAATATCTGATGACTAGACAAAAGAATCTGAAAGCCAGTTACAAATAATCCCTAACTTCGCAATAAAGCAAGCTCTCTTTAGAGATGTCTGCTTGACTGTCTTGGTATAATTCTGATTTCTCGAATGGAACTCAAACAGACAAAATTATAGCATTCAGAACCAGTCCTGAAAGCAGGCACTTCACAAAATCCGATTAACCCGAGTTTCCTGGAATAATCGGCCAGGTCTCCTTCTTTTCCAGACTGTAAGATGAGCAGCAGGTTGTACTGGACCATGCATGAATAAAGGGAAACTACACAAACTGTGCCTATGTCCTGCCTGGGCCTGTATCACAAGATCTCTCAAATCCCAAACCTGATGATGTGCAGGGAAGAAATGACCCATTTTCAGGGACCCTGAGAACCCCTTGAGAAAAGCGACCTTCAGATTGAATCCTCTTTGGGCAAACAGTGAGTTAGCACTTGGCCAGGAAGAGTCCCAGCTCCACACTCCCATCCTCAGGCAGGTGGGCCATCTCTGCTACGCAGAGCCGAGACTGCTGTTCCTGACTTTTCTTATTTTAAAATAACATTTACAAATGGTTTGAGGCCCGGAAATGCAAGGATTTCCACCAAGTAATCTTTTTCCTGCAGTAGCTATGCTTTGAGGACACGTTTCCCAGCAGACACAAGGCACAGATGGCAAACACTCAGGATCAGCGTGGAGGGCCCCTTCCCTCTCTTCTTTGGAAGTCCTGAGAAGGGGCTGGGCCTGGGCTGAGTGGTTCTTCCTAAAGCCCAAAGAACTTCATGAGTTGGGCTTGGGGGTTCAGCCAGGGAGAGGCAGAGCGGGAGAATCTGTGGGTACTTTTGTCCTAAATAAAGATGCCTTTCTCTGCAGCTACCCTACAGCTCCCTAAGCGGTCTTGTGCCATGTGCCATGTTAGAGACAGGAGTCCCATGCAGACTGCCTGGGCTCCATCCCAGCTCAGCAACTCACTAGCTGTGAGGTGTAATGTAAGGGAATCTCAGGGCGATCTCCTAAGGCTGCTGTGACATTTGCAAGGTGTTTGAGGCATTTCTTGGCACAAAGCAAGGCTCCATAGCTTAATGTGCTCCAAGAACCAAAACTTAGCATGTCCCCAGATTCCTGATCTACAACCCTTCCCCAAGTCCCTGTCTCTATTACCAACAGCCCCAAATGTTGGAGTCATTTTGACATCTCTTTTTCCTGCTCCCCACATGCAGTCCATTAGCAAATCCCATTAACTATGCTTTCAATGGATATGCAGAAACTGGCCTCAGTGACCCCCTCACGTGACCACCCCCGGCCAGGCCAGTGCTGCTGCTGCCCAGAGTATTGCGGTGGCCTGCTGCCATTCCCCTCTGTGCACACGGCTTCCAGAGTAATTCCTTAAAACATTTAAAGCAGATAAAATATCATCCTCTGCTTAACCCCTTCCCAAGGCTTTTAGTAAAAGCTGAAGTTTTCGGGGGCTCAGGAGTCCTGTGTGGTGCTGCTCTGTCTCTCCTGCTGCTGTCCTTGTCTCTACTCCTGCTTCACTTTCTCCAGCCACATGTCGGGGACAGTGTCTGTCTTTATGGTGGACAAATAGACAAATGAAGAGACATGTCCCTCTCAGCTCTGTTTGTGAAGACATCTCCTCAGGATAGGGAGCCCAGACCAGAGCAACTGAGAAGGAGGAGAAGGAGGAGTCGCAGAAGGGGCAATCGGAGGGCTCTGGGGAGATCAGGGAAGGGGAGCTGTGGCTGTGGGGGGGGGTTATGTGGATGGTCAGCGGGAGGGAGATGCTGTCCCTGGAGCTTGTGGCAGAGACTGGGCCTGCCCAGGGTCCACGGGGACAGTCCTGGAGGAAGGCATCAAAGGGCCAGTGAGGCCTTAGGCAACTCTCCACTTAGCTCACATCCACTGGGCACTGTGCCCAAGGCCAGTTACGCATTTAAGCAGAATGAAAAAGCCAGACAGAAGCCCTGGAGTGAATAAGACTGTCTCAGCTGTTACAAGGACCAGGAAACAGGCAGCACAGGATCAAAGTCTTTGTGGAGCACGTGTGGGAAAGTGCTTCCTAGCTTATTGATGACAATACAGTGGCATGGTGTAGCACAAAGATGGTGGCTGCACAAAGCCCAAGGCTCGGTGCTAACTAACTCCAGGGGCCTGTCACCCCTCAGCATGTGATAACCCCCAAGGTTTAGCTTTGTGGTCTGCAGAAAGGCAATGGCCAGTGTTGTCTGAACACCTCGTGGATGCCAGCCTTGTCTGTGAGCACTTGTGTGTGTGCTACCTGGTTGGACCTTCTGAAGTAATCCTATAAAGTAGGACCTCTTGTCCCCACTCCTCTGGTGTGAGAGGCTGAGGAACTTCCCAGATCACACAGGGAATCTAGTGACACTGGTCCCAGAGGCCAAGTTTGTACCTCACGTGACATAGGCTGCCCTACCTGAGAGATTTTGGGGACCGATGAGGTTAATATACTCCTAACTGGTTAGAGGTTCTGTGTAAATATCGGTGATCACTGTTTTGTTTGATGCTTACAATGTCAGAGCATGAGTTCTAGTGATGACATTGGTACCCTGGTATCTCTACTGGGCTTGCCCAGTGGTCACACAGACTATGACATTGTCCTGGCCCCCAGAGCCACCAGCTCTGATATCCTCCTAGAGAGGAAGTGCTTGTGTGCCCACGAGGGTCCACACCCTGAAGCAAACCTCTGCCAATGAAGAACGTGAATTGTGGCTAAATGCCCAGCTTCCTCGGCCCTTGGTGGGATAGTTCTGCGGTGTGTCCCACACGGTCCCTTCCTCAATCCCTGTAGGATGGAGCCCCAGCTGATTCCACAGGACCCATACAAGCACACCGTGTGCTGGTTTCCTGCTTCCTGTCTGACTCCTTCTTCTCTCCTGCTGTTCCCTGGAGTTACCCCCTTGCTAGCATGGACACCCCTACCTCTGGGGTGTGGTGGAATACCTGGAGAAGGGCAGGGATGCATTTTGCTGCCAGAGAGAGGGCAGAAGCAGAAAGGTCTGCTGAGGCTTACAATGCTCTGGACAGATACTGCTGGAGGAAGAGCTGGAGGGAGGCGGGGCATACGCCAGGCTTGGACCAAAGGAAGAGATCTCCATAGAAACTAGAAAAGCAGACCAGGCCTTGCACATACTGCTTCCCTAACAGCACAGCCCCTGAGTGCACATATCACCTGACACCTCGGGGAGATTGGCCAGTGCGGTGTCCTGGCAGGAGTCCTGGTGCCTCTGGAGTGGATCACAGGAGAACTCGTGATCCCTCTCGGACACAAGCACAGGATAAACACAAATAAGCTCCCTTGTCTAAATAAACTGAGGCTTGGTTTTATGAGGTGGTTTTCTGTTTCTCCTCACCCCTCCGGACTTCTCTTCTCAAAGGCCGCGCTTGTTTGGTGGCTTACTTAACCCTAAACCTTTTGCACCTTCAAAGGACCCCTTTGTCGCCTGGACAGAGTGGCACATTTCTGCCTTGTGGACACAATTTTCCAAATGAGCTTCCAAACACAGAAGAGCTTAGATTATTCACAATAAGACACCATCACAGTTTGGCCCAGTGGAAGAAATGAACAGGAGGTAAGAAGAAAAACATGAGAAAGGACGCATTTTCAGTATGTTCCCGCGGCCAAATGGTTTGCTATTTCATTGGAAAGGATTCTGAGGGGAAAAGAGACCAAAGAATATAAAAGAAAAGAAAAGGAAACAAAAAAGCAAAGGACTGACTCATCATTGTGGCTTCTTTCCTGACAAGTTGGTCATGAGGACAGAAGGACAAGACAGAGACAAGGGCTGAGAGCTGGCCAGCATGATGGCGAGCAGGGCTTTGTCACCCCCAAGCTGGGGTAGCCTTCCTGGGTCAGGCTCAGAAGGGTTCCTGCCGTTCTATTCAGTGCAGAGGCGGCAGAAATGCTGGGGACAATGGCCTTTGGTTGGCAATGCCCATGGGCTACACATGGGCAAAGGCTTTCTGAAGATACAGTTGGAACCAAACTCAACACAAACTATCCCTTCCCACAAGGCCCCCGAAAACTGGCTCTCAGAGAATATATTCTCCACAGCCGATGGAAGGAAAAGAGGGGGAATAACTCCAATGTGATGGGTTCTGCTCCCCATGGGTTCAGTTCTCTCTGTGAGAAGTCCGTAACCTCATGGCCAAAGGCTCAGCTGCGAAGAAATTATTGATCTGGCTTGGTGGATTGGGTGACCTTGAGCCAATCACTAAACCTTTCTATGTGCCTCAATTTCCATATTTGCAATTCGGGGCTCAGAGTAGCCAGAGAGGGTTTCATGAGTAGGCGCAGCTAAATCACCTAGGGGCTGTCAGGCCCACAGTCGGTGTCCGACACGTGCCGGCCGTGCTGGCTACGCCCCTGCAGGTGGCAGAATCAGAAAAGTGTGGCTGAGGCGGGGGCTCGGCCCCTGTCCCGCAAAGCAGCTCTTGCATATACTGTGCCTGTGGCTGGCAGAGGGTGGCGGCATCTGTGTCTCCCTGGTCAGTGGCTGGGCCTGGGGGTCCAGCAGCTCCGTGACTTGCCTGCATCCCCAGCTTTTGTGGCAGAAGTGTCCTCAGGGGTGTGCACAGCCATCGCTGCCCCTACTCACAGAGGCCAACATGTGCACCCCAGCGAAACCCACTTTCTGTGCAAACCTCCCTCACACCCCAGGAAACGCAGCTCCAGGGCTGAAGTGCCAGAGCCCGTAGATCTCTGCTTGGGAAGGCAGTGGGAATTAGCGCAAAGACAAAGGGCCACTATCAGTAATTATTTCTGAAGTAACAAGCAACTAATTGGGACTCACTGTTATTACAAACCTATACTTCAGGCAGTAATTAAACTGCATCTAATGAGGGTTTCACACCAGGCTCTGCAGCCACCACATGGCTCTTCCTGTGTCCAGGCAGAGGGCCCTGCATGGGAAGAAAGAAATGGTTTTATCTGACAATACTAGGCAGAGCTGACACTGCTGCTCAGGGAAGCGAGTATGGCGGGGCACTGAGCCACATGGGACCCACATGTGCGAAGCCCAGGCACACATGGAAGCTTCCAGGTCTGCTGTCACTCCCTTCCGGATGTTGATGTCATGCGGGGGTAAGTGGGTGTGGGATGCTGTCAAGTCAGCGGCAAAGAGCTACCTGGACTCTTCTCTAGATGGATTTACTGTGTGTCCCTTAGGCATCAGGAGCTGTGGGACAAGCATTCATACATTATTTCATTCACTCTTCCTAGAAGCCTTAGCAAGGAGGGACCACGGGGAACTGTCTCCTAGCGGAGGGGTGCTTGGCTCAGGTGTGAGGCAGGGGTGGCATCAGTGGCCAGGCTGCCTGTGTCCTGTTCTGCTGCCTGGGAGCTTGTCACTTAACTAAACTCCTCTGAGCCTTGGTTTCTGCGCCTGTGGTGTCCAGCCACTGAGTCCCACCTAGTGAGTTTGGAGTAAAGATGACAGAACACACTGCATATGCGGCCCTCGGCACTAGTAGGGCTGGGCATGGTCTTCCGTGCCATTCACGGGCTCTGAGAGGCGGCCCTGAGGTTTGGTGAACTCTCTTGTCTGGGCATGAGTGCATTTTTGCTGTAGGGAAAGCCATACAAGTCTCATCACACAGTGCCTGTCTGCTGTATCTCTTGGGAAGGGGCAGACAATTCCGGCAGGCTGGCTGTGTTTAGATGCTGCTGCCCTGGTGTCCGGGGCAGACAGAGGCTGGCCAGGCTCCCAGACAGCCTGTCTCGGCTGCGAGCACAGAGCCGTTGTCTCACTCGCTTGTAATGAGCTGCGTCTCCATCCTGATTAGGGGAACAAGCCTCACACAGAAAGACTCGGGGGAGGAAGTGGCAGCATCGGGGACAGGGCACAACCTCACTCCAGGAGGAGCAGGCCCCTGGAAAGACGGCCCATGATAGTGCCCATCCCTAAGGAGGAGGTGGGCTGATCCTCGGGCAATTCAGGGTCCGAGCGTGAAGTCCACAAGGCACGGAAGAGTCAGGGAGACCCCGGGGGTGAGGGGAGCTCTGGGTTTCCAGGAAGGACAAGCAAGGAGACTAACTTTCTCTGGGAACCTGCTGGGCACCAGCCCCCATGCCAGCCCCCCGACACTGTCACCATCATCAGCACTGTCCTCCCAAGGGCAGGACTGCCTCTCCCCACACTGAGGCTTGTAGCCCATTTCTGGGTGATGAGTGAGCGACTAATACCTCTGTAAAAAAGAACATGGCTTCAAAAAAGAGGCACTTTCAGGGTGTATCAGCTACGGCAAGGAGGAAAATTGTTTTATGAAAGTTTTATTTCTTTAATGCATTGTGTAGGTGTTTGGGAGCTGGAATGTGATTTCCAATGCTTTTTTTTTTTGAAAAAAACTGAAAGTTATGGTAAAAATAATTCTTGAAAGTCACTGATTAAAAATGGGTTCGGTGAGGTATGGTGGCCCACACTTGTAATCCCAGCACTCAGGAGGCTGAAGTAGGAGGATTACTGTGACTTCCAGGTCAGATTAGGATACTTAGTGAGAGTTCAAGACCAGCCTGAACTACATAGTGAGATCCTGTCTCAAAAAAAAAGAAGAAAAAAATGTAGCTTGGGAAATTTGATTAGTAATGAAACCTTGGTTAAGTGGTGAACAAACAAACAAAATCCCCCTGCACCTCATTTTTCTCATCCATAAGCTGGGTGTAATATTCGTGTCTGCCTCATAGAAGCATTGTACAGAGTAAGAGTTAATGCTTAAAGCAGCACAGTGGTGAATACTTCAGTCTCAGCCTACACTGTGTCCCCGCAGCTACCCTAGCCTCCTGCCAAGGTCTTCTCCAGTCTGTCCTGAGGACACCCTATAGACACAGAAATACTCTCAGCCAAGTTCAGGGCAACTACATAAGTATAAATGCTCCAGACCCTTCATCTGCGAACAATAGGGGATGGTCCTCAGACTGCAGCCTCCCGCTGCCTCCTGGGAAACTCTCCCAGACGAACTTCTACCCCAATAATGGCTCAGTGTCTAAATGTCTGGATGCACTTCACTAAGATAAACAGATTCTGGCACAAAGCAGGTGCTCAGCAAATGTTGGTTGCTCTAACTGTGTTCAAGAAGGGACTGTGCAAGTGCTTGAGGCGCATCACCCCAATTAGTCCTTGCTCCTACCCTGTGAGACAGACAGATCAGCCCTGTTTCCCTCCCTGGTAAGGAAACTGAGGTACCTTGGTGGAGATGATGCAGTTGGAAGCAGAGGAACCGGGTGAGTTAGCAAAGCCCTCCTTCTCAGCTTCTCTCTTCCATCTCACTGGGAGGAAGGTGAGACACATGAGAAGGAAAGGAACAATTTTAGTAGGACCTCATAGGGCTCTGCACAGATGGAAATCTGGTCCAGTGCTTGTGTCTCAACCACTCAGCCTGTTGAATAGGCTGATGCACTGGGATTAAGCCCCTCTTCTTGCCTGATGGTCTTAACAGCGACCAGGCCATCCCCCTCTGGTTCCTGATTTCCCAGCACTCACTCAGTTCCCAGAACCCTTGGTCTGAGCCCTGGCTCTATAAACTCACTGTGATTTTGTCCTGAACATTTGCTGCATGTCATGTACATTATGAGCCTCTCATAGTCTCAACTTCCTTGTCCATTAAATCCAGGGGACCCTAAATACCTTCTTCATGGGTCTGAGGGTTAGAGAGGCAAATTGTACAAGCCTTGTAGCTGGCATAAGCACTCATATCGAGCACCTACAGAGAACACTAATACCACGCTGAAAAACACAAAGAAATATTCCAGTTAGAAGAGTGGCAGATGACGATAACAGGTAGGGGTGTTTTATCAAAGAGAACAGACAGATGGCAGTTAAAATAGGGTCAGCTTCACAGCCAATGGAGAAACACAAAGTAAGACTGCAATGGGATCTTGCACACACCTCTCAGAACAGCTAAAATGAAAAACACTGGTGACGGTAAACGTGGCAAAGACACAGAGAAACTCAGCTGCCACGCATGCATTGCTGGGGGAAGTGTAAGATGGTCCAGCCAGAATGGCAGATAGCTTAGTTTTTTCTTAAGAAACTAAAAATAGAGTCACCATGTATCCCAACCATGGCTCTGCTGGGCATTTACCCCCAAGAAATGAAGACACATTCACATAAACACTCATACACAAATGTGTAGAGCCACTTCCTGTGCAATAGGCAAAACCTAAAAGAACTCAGATGTTTTTCAATGGTTCAGCCATGGTATATGCATGGTAGAGTTGGGGCTACATATCCTCACGTTCTGCATTTGGAGATCCAAACTCCCCAGTATTGAAAATATTAAAAATAATCATGTCTGTGTTGGACATATATGATCACTTCCAGGTACTCTGTCCTGTGATGTAAAGAATTTGAACATGTGCGGATCTGGTATCTTAGAGAGGTCTGAGCATGTCCATAGAGTCGCATGGAGCAGCAACATGGCAAAGGACCATCCACCCCTGTACGCAGCTGAAGGACATTTGAAGGGCACTGAGCTGAGTAGAAAAAGCAGATCTTTAAAGACCAACCCCGTGCCATTCCTGGGAGATAGTCTGAATGAAACAATAACATTTTGCAGAGGGAAAATGTCTAAGAGTTGCAGAAGCGAGGGATGGTGAAAGGAGAAGGCTGGGTGTGACCAGAAAGGGCCAGCATAGGGCAGGAATGGGCAGGATGGGCTCACTCTGTGTCTCCACGGTGGCAGGTGGGACAGCACTGATAAGTGACAAGGGACACAGAGCTCTGCTTGGTCCCTGGGCCACTGTTGCTTCCTGCTTTGGATTCTGACCAGAATTGTGGAAGCTGTCAGTGCTGGGGAAACTGGGTAAAAGTTATACAGGTTCTCTCTGTGCTGTCTTCACAGAGTCCTGTAAATTATTTCAAACATTCTTCTTTTGTGTTGTGCACCATTGGAGATGATGCTGAAGGCCCAGAGCTTGCCTGGCCCTCAAAAGTGTTTGCATTGAAATCGCTCATAAAGAACATAGAGCCATGCTGTGAGGAGCAATAATTAATGTCAGTTCTCATCATTATTATTTTGATTTTCTTCATACAAGTCATCTGATAGGATGCTCACAATAAACTTGTTAGAAAAGAGATTTTTATCTGCCTTTTAAAAACAAGAATGATGAGACTCAGACCTACAAGTTAAATTATCTACCTTCACCTACTCCAAAATATCTAGGGGTGAACTCACACATTCAAGTAGGAGGAGGAAGGAGATTTAAAAAATCTTTGCCCTCATTGAACCTTCTAACATATCAGGGACAATAAAAGTTCTACTCCAACCTATGTGGGTGTCATGCCCTCCCGCTGTGTAAGTTCTGTGGGAGGTCCAGGGGGGAGCTGTGTGCAGGAGCTACACAGCAGCTGGGCCTCCTGGGGGAGGAGGTGTTGAGCTCAGCATGCATGGCCTGCTGAGGACAGAGAGCCTTGGTGAAGGTTGAGAACCTGACCAGAAGAAGGAGGGAGGACTTTAGGGTCAGTGACCAGGCCAAGGTGGCTGTAGTCATTCCAGTGAGTAATGACACATAGAGATGCAGGACGATCCCAGGGTAGTGGGAGGAGACAGGCCAGGAGGGACAGGCTGGGGCCTGGGTGTCCTCCAGAGTTCACGTGTCTTGAACTTCATCGTCAGCGCCACCACTTTGGGCTGGAGTAACCTCGCCTTGGTCGTGCCTTGGGTAGAGAGGCGGGGCCTATTAGCGAAGCCAGTCTGGCCCCCCTGGCAACCTATCACTCTCCACTTCCTGGCATAGGTGACACTGTGCTGGGGTCTCTGTCTGATGCCATCAACAGGCTTTCCAGCTTCTCTGACTCCAGAACCCCGAGCTAACAAATCCCCTGACCTCTGTCCTCTGCCCCCACAGCACAAAGGGGCTACACCAGGATCGGTCTCCAGCTTTTGCGTGCAGGAGCCTCCGACCTGCCAGGGCAACTGAGTGGGATTCGCTTCTATCACAGCAAATGTGCTGCAGAGGTGACTGGAGGTCTGTGACTGAAACCGGACATGGCACAACCTCACCATCAGAAATGTGTCCAGGAGGAACACATTTCACATGTCAGCCGGATCAGCCATGTGCTGTCTACACTGAGTGACCTGAAGAAGCGAGATCCCAAGGACTTGAGGGTGGGGGCACCTGGGACAATGTCACCAGCATTTAGGTCTCTAGATGGTGAAGCCATCAAAGAAACTGCCAAGATGGCCTGGCTTCTGCAGTACTCAGCACGCAGCAAGACTTTGGAGAAACGAAGGTGACCCTGACTGGCTGGGGAATAAATCCCAATATGTGAAATTCCTTAAATACTAATTTATTTACTCATCATGTGTGGTGTAATGGTTGCACCTTGAAACCATAATGTTAAATGAAATAAATCAGACACTTGGTTTATCTACCACGTGCTTTCTCTTATGTGAGAAAACCAGAGTGTGAATATATTACAGAGCAAAATGAAAGACAGGTGCTAGAAAAGAGGGTGATAAATCTTTCACAAATGAAAACGGGGACCAAAGATGGAGGGAAGTGAAGGGGATGAAAAAAGAATTAAGACTTGTGATATACATGGACCAACTCTCCACGGCGAATGCAGTCACTATGTGCTGCAGATATGTAGGAATAAAAACAAAACTTAAAACATTGGCTGACTCAAAAGACGACGCCCTCAGGGTCAGTGTGAAGTGAGTCCCGCGCCCGCCCCTGTTCACTTCAGCGCGCCTTTGCACACTGCGCCTCGGTCCTACTCAGTGCTGCTCTTGTGAAACAGATCTGAGCGGATGAAGAGTCTTTCCAGGGACATGTTCAGTCTCTGGAAGCAGAACTGGACTCAGAGATTGCAGTCTGCTTTTTCTGGAGCCTTGGGGTTCTCAGAGGTGCTGAGGGTGGGGATGCGAGGAAGATACAGGCAAGGGGACACGCCAGACGGGGTTCAAGGCATCTCACTGCTTCACCAGAGGGTCCAGAACAACTATCTGTGCACAGAGAAGTTACACGAACAGTAGGGAGAAGCTTCCACCGTTTAAATTTTCATCCTTTAAAAATGATACTCTAAAAAAAAAAATAGCTCATTTTTAGTGTCTTTTACTAAAAATCTCTCTCTCTCTTTTTTTTTTTGTAGTTTAGTATGCACCAGGCACAGTTGGAAGTGCTTTATATGCACTAGCTCATCAAATCCTGGAAGCAGCTTTAAGATGCAGAGACTATAATTATCCGCACTTTATAGAGCAGGAAGCAGGCTTAGGGTGGGGTGATTGGACCCATGCACAGGGATTGTCAGGGACAGAGCCTAGGTTTAAACTCAGTAGGCTCCTGAGGCTGCATGATCTGCCACTGCGGAGCCCTTGGGCCTTGTCCCAGGCAGAGGCCAGGGCTCCCAGGTGCCCTCAGTGGGCTGAAGGTGGAGCAGCCTCCGGATTCCTGCTCCAGGCTTCTTCTCCTGACACTCCCTGCTCTTCCCTCTCTCCTCCACCCTGCATATGTCTTCTAAATAGACACTCAGCAGCTTTAAATAGACCTTGCTTACTGAGCATCTGTGCTCCTTTGCTGGGAGCAGATGAGTGAGATGGAGCTGCAGGGGCGGATCTGCTGGGGCCCCTGGCTCTGCACAGACTGGATTCTCTTGGTCTGAGCCTTGCTCCCGTCCCGGCTCCAGTAGCAGAGCCCTGGACAGCTGTGTGTCTGTCCAGCTCACCTGCCTACTCTCCTATTAGTACAGAAGGTGCCTGCTAGGCCCTTTCCCTTGCTACTCCCTCTGCTGCGGAGGCCATCCTAACTCATGGGCCTCCCCCTCCTCGGATGTCCCAGTCCATGGCACTGCCCAGCTTACCCTATACTGTGACCACAGCCTGGGCGGTTACTTCATTTCCTTGATTCAATAACCTGCAGAGGGTCTACTGGGGAGTATTTCTTGCTTTGTGAAATGCTATGTGAACTGATAAAGTGTTTTGTAATCAATATCATCTTAGACTCCAGGAGCTACAGGCCTCCCTATTTCCCCCTTTTCCCTCCCATGAACATATACTTGGGTGGCACCATGCCTCATGTGTCTCTGTACCCAGGAGCCAGCGCAAAGAGGTCCAGATGGTGCCTGGAGTGTTCAGTTCTCCATGGGAGGCATCCTCGAGATCCAGGGCAGCCCCTGAATCCAGGCTCCTGTCCCTAATACACAACTCAGGGAGAAGCATGTACACAAATGAGGCTGACCAGGCCCCTCAGGAAACCAGTGAGTCTCGAGTTCCAAATCACATCCCACTCCAGGCTCTGCCTCCACTTTCTCCTATCAAAGGTAGCTGTAGTCACTGTTAGCCAACTTTCAGGTCTTTGCTCTCTTAAATTCTCTATTGTCAAGAAAATTTTCTAACAAATCATCTACCATTGCCCTTTTTCATTCCTCTTCCAGCTATCTCCTCAGGCTCTTGAATGAAAATCTCAGGTGGGAGTTGCCTACCATTTTTCTTTGGGCCTTACCCCTACATAGAGTATATGAGGGTCTTAGATTTGATATGATCTGGCAAGTCTCATGGGACTTTGCTTTCATCCCCTCTCCCCCTACTTCTTGCCTGTGGCAGACATTGCTAATCGATCACATCATGCATTCTTTCTGAGGCCAACTGCAAAGAGCCATGATCAAGAGGATGGCTGGTAAGCACGGTCATTTCTGTCGCTGTGGACCTTAATGCCTTCTATGGAAACTTCTGATCAGAAATCTTGTGGACCCTTGAGAACAAATTCTCCACATCAGATTGGTTTAGAGAGCCTCAAATTTATATAACTTTAAATTATTCCTCAATAAAAGCAAATTATAAACTGCATATGTAGCCAAAAGTACTTGGAGTTTTAAAGGGAAGAGCTGACAAATCTTGAACTCAACAGGCACACCTTGGAAATAGCCTGAAACTGTTTGGCTCAGGTCAGGGAATGAGGGAATAGAACTGAGAGGATATTCATTCATTCCCTGTACAAACGTTTACTGAGCACCTACTATGCAGTAATGATCCTCTCAGTCAACTGGGTGCTGGGTCCAATAACTGTCTCTCTCTCCCTCAGTGTGAGTACATTTCCCTTTTTCAGCAAACCATCTTGCAAAAGCCATGTTCTCCCTTCCTTTGTATAGTGAAGCCATGAGATAGACTGGTCCTGACTCTTGGGCAGAGAAAACCCATCAGCTGACTAGAAGTATCAGCCTTAGACAATTGTGTGAATGAGAATGGGAAGTCTATCACATATAAAGCTTTATACATTTCGGGATCCTTTTGTTATGGAAGCATGTGTTACCCTAACTAACACCACCTGTGTGGAGCCAGGCATAGTTGCTGTACAAGTCAAGACACATCACTGTCATTCTATTGTCTCCCTCATTGTCATTCTGTTTCCTTTGGGACACCCCCCCAAAATAAATGTTCATCAGCCAGGAGTCAGTCCATCCATGACATCACACAGCTTCAGCTCAGGTTGTAAGGAGTTTCTATGAGATAGACCACAAAGCTCTGAGGAATGAACTTTCAAAGCTTGGTAGATAGTGGAATACTTCCCTGAGAAATTCCCAAGCACCATGTTGCTTTTTTAGAAGATCTGTGTAGGTGAGGGACATTCTTTGAAGCACCCTGAAGCTTCTTGTCTGCTTCTCCATACCAAGTGGGTGGCTCACTGAGGACACAGACAGAGTAACAACCACTTGGCAGAGAGAGATGAGCGAGTAATGGAAGCCCACCTTCCCAGTTGGGTCAACAGCATGAGTCAGAGTGCCATGGAAATAAGTAAATCCCATTCATAGATTTCCTGGTTTAAGAGCTTTCAAAGTCATAAAGTCTGCAGAAAACCAGAAGACCTTCAATTGTCCAATTAGAGGCTTTATCCAGGAAAATGCACATTTTCAAAGACAATATTTGCTCCTGATGCCAGGAGTGTAGTCGGGTTGTTTGCTGTGCTGGGCCTTTGGTTTTTATAGCACCTGTCATTTCAATGAGACAGAATAGAGGCCTTCCCAGACCTGATAGTCCCCAGGATGGAGTCCACAAAGGGCCTGACGCACAGGAGGACTCGGAGAAAGCTCGGATTTACTGGAAAAAGTGATATGGGAGGCTATATCACTAATATGTATCAACTGCTTACTGTTTACTATTATCAACTTCTGGATCCTGTTCTAAATACTCAACATATGTGATTGCATGTCATATTTATGACTGCTCTACCAGGAAGCTTCTGTCTTCTTCCAGTTTCCAGAGGAGGAAAATAGGGACAACAAGGTGAGCCAATAGGTCTAGGAGTACTCGGCTCAGTGAGTAGCAGGACAGGGATCTAAACTCAGGTCTATGGACTCTAAACTTCTTCATCCTCCACACCCTATTGCCACCCAGGGTCCCAAGAGCCCAGGTTCCCTCTCTGAACAGCCAAAAGTGCGGCACTGGGAAGTACAAAAGATGCAAGTTCCAAGGGTGCTTCATTACTGATGTGGACTCAGGTCAGGAGCCAGGCCTGTGAGAATCTCCTATCGGCCAGTCACAGTGCTTACTTATTATGTGAAACCCTCTTAACTGCCCTGGAGAATAACTATGAATAGCCCTGCCTGTACTCATTCCCTTGTCGCAGCGTCTGGGCTGCTTACTAGCCCAGTAGTCTCACAGACGAAGGTGGTTTCTGCACAACTCCATCACTGAGGCAAAAAAGTGGCCCTGTCCAGTTCCCAAGTCAGTGCAGGTAGCCAGGTTTGGATGCAGGCTTTTCATCTACCTGCTTGAGGATTCCACTCCTACATGCCACGCTCTGTGATGTGCTGCAAAGAGGCGCCACTGTGCCCTGACACTGTACTCCAGGTGGAACTGGCCTGGTGAGGAGGGTGGACACTCAGACAATGTCCCTGCAGGAACCAGGCAGGGCCTGGTCTCGTGTCGCCTTCAGATTGATCCCCTCCTTGCGATGCTGCCGCCCCTTTGGAAGCTCAGAGGCAGCAGCCCTGGCTTTCTGCAGAGGCCTGGTTCTGCCCAGAGGCTCCACTACCAGGTGACCAGGCTTCTCACGGCGGGCTGCCTCCTGCCTCTCCTCTGAGAGGCCGTTCTGCACAGCAGCTGCAGCAGTGCGCGCAGTGTTAATTTATGAAACGCTGCTCGTAAAAGCTGAGAGAGTACGGTGGTGCTGGAGGAGGCAGAGGCACATGGCGGTGTTGGATCTGTGCTTTGCTTCTCTCACAGCCACAAAAGGAAATGCTGGCTGCGAGGTCCTCAGAGGAGAGGGGGTGGCTGACAGGGAGGGGATGCTGCTGGGTTTAATAGCAGGAATCCTAGTCATTTGTCTTCTTGTAAAATAGATGTGTGTTTGGATGCGGAAAACGCTCCGGATCCTTTCTTTCCTCCCCTTGCAGGCACAAAAAGCCTTGAGCAAAACAAAATGCTGCTGATTTTGAGTTTATTTTGGGTGCTTGGTGCTAATTGTCTGCTTCTGAAGCCTGGGCACAACCAGGCTGCTCAGAGCTTTCGAATGAATGAGCACCTCGCCGCCGCCATCATGGTAGCGAGCAGCCCTGTGCCCGCCGGGCGCGCTGTCCAGGCCCTTCCTCTCCCAGCGCCCACACCCTCTGCACACACCGTGCCTCCTGGCACTGGAGTGAGGCTGCCACCCCGTGCCAGGAAGCTATTTACCAAAGGAAATAACTCTGATAAAGGGGATAAAAATAGCCAGCAATGATGGAAAACATTTTGTTGAGAGCTCTGTTGACAAGAGGGGAAACAGAGCTGTGAAAAAGATAGGGAGTGAGGGAGCCAGAGAGAGCAGTGGCCAGACGGTGACAGTCTAGAAAGCCAGGCAGGGCCAAAGGCCCGGAGAGGCCCCATGGACCGCTGGACCCAAAGGGCAGATCTTTCCTTTCCATCCTTGTCCTCAAGGCCAGATAAGAAATACAGCCAGTCGCGAGCTCTTCACGTAGGACAGATATCAAAGAGCAGCCCACGAGGAAGCAAGCGGAGTGCAGGGCCCTGGCCTGCCTGCAGCCAGCCACGCAGGTACAGGCACACCTTTAATCCCAGCACTTGAATGGCTGAGGCAGGAAGATCACTGCCAGCTGGAGGCCAGCCTGGCTGCATAGTGAGTTCAAGGCACGCCCAGACTGGGTAAGACTGAGTTTTGTTTCAATCTCCTCCAACCCTTCTCCAAAATGAAGAACTTGGCTTTTGAAGCTCAAGGTTGCCACTGTTCTGGGCCTGCCAGTCTCCAACACAGTGACCTTGGAGAAGCCCCTTCTCACCCTGAGTCTCAGTTTCCCCATGTGACAGATAAGGACATTGTTTGACTGATGTCACTAGGCTGTAGTGGTAACACATACACACATACTATTTATCAAAGTGACATTATTGGGTCATTGGGTCTCTGGCAGACATGGCTGGGAACTCTGTGCCAAGTGCTATTCCGGGCATCAGAAATACCCCCAGAGGAAGACAGAGTCCTCCTGCAAGTTACTCCCATTGCTCAGTGGAGGCAGCAGAGAAGGCAGGTCTGTCCTGGAAAATGTATAACCAGCACCATTTTGCCTGAAAACAGCCAGAGGAAAAGATGCAGTAGGCCTTGCCTGGGTCCTGGAGACTCATGTGCTGTACAAGTCTGCACACTCACTGTGGACACTATGGAGGGAGGGACACTAATGATGGGAAGGATGTGGTCGGCCCCTCTGAAGCCCAGGGCTGGTAGGGAGGACAGACAGGGGAACAGAACACGACTGAATTAGGCTTAGGAGGGACCTGTGGACTGTCCCCTGCAAGTAGTGGGTCCTGGAGATTTCTAGGACTAGAGGTGCCAGGTCTTTATATCAAACTAAATCATGTAAGTTAAGTATATTCATGCTCTTTTATACATTAAGAGGCAGCAATTATATTGCTACAGCAATTTTCAAATAATATCCCATCTATCTATTTTCATATACCAACACGTTAACAATGGTTATTTCTGGGTGGCAGAATTCTGGGTGATTTGTATCACCCTTCTCAATTTTCTAGTTAGTATGCATTATTTTTTCTAGTAGGAAAACAAACAAACAAAACATGAGTAAGAAGAGAGCTGTCCCTAAAATAGCTTGCAGATGGGAAATCTGTGCTCGGGCCTGAGACTCGGCTGAGAATCTTCCTACCCCATGGACCCCGGAATCATCTGATTTGACACTAAATGTGTCTGCCACTTTATCTACTACTCTGGGGAAGCATCAGAGAGTGATGTGCTACTGGGGGAGGGGCAGGTTAAGGAGAAGGAGCACAGAGTATGGCTTCCTTCTTCCTAGACTGCTTGTTCACATTAGATGCCAGCTTGGCCCAGTGTTCTTCCTCACGCCCAGTGGGACATCTGCACTGGGGCCAGCTTGGAGTCCATCACTTCCTAACTTGGTCTCCAGTAAACCAGCAACATGGGGAGGTTCCCTGAGGTACATGGCCTGAGTAACCTCTGCCAGTTGCAGAGACTAACTACAGAAAAGACCGCTGGGGAGTGCTCAGGATCCGAAGTGCTGCCAGCCCTTCACAAGGCAGGCTGCTCACCTTGCTTGGTCAGAAGGAGCGAGGCTGAGGTTTTACTATGCACTTCCAGCCAGGAGGAGTGGGGAAACTTGCTAAGCCTGTCTCACCTCAGGGCCTTTGCACATGCTGGGCCCTCAGTCTGGAACCTCTTCTCCCAGGGTTCAGCATGACTGGTCTGCTGAGCTTTCAAGCCTTGGGTCGACATTGTTCCCTTAGTGATGCTATCTGTCTTCCCGTCTGCAGTAACTTTACTGTCCCCCACATCACCTTCTATTATATCACTGTGTTTTCTACATTTTAAAACACTTATTTTAGTTTCTCGCTTAGCTTTTTTTCCTCTCGACAGACTTAAGTTCCACACTTGCAGGAATCTTGCCTTTCTTATAGCTATAATCACAATGCTCAGGCCTTAGAATAAAAAACCTTAAAAGGAAGGAAAGGAGGGAGGGAGGAAAGCAGGGAGAAAACATTTCTGATTTTTGAGAAAACACTGCTGTCTCCAGAGTGCAACCCTGTCCCCAGCCCCAGGCCTGAGAAGAGCTCGCTGACCAAGAGCCCACACAGACTTCCAAGGCAGAGTCAGGAGCGCGGCGCAAAGGGCAGCAAGATCTAGAGATGATGCCGCCACTGGAGAGGCAGGAAGAAGAAGCGGGGAATTAACCTTCCCGAGCTCCTCCCGGGAGCCTAGCCTCAGCAGCTCGAACTTCTCCTGCACATTTGGGAAGAATGAATATGCGCTTAACAGTGAGTAATAACAGGCGCAAAGTAGCTAACGATTACTCTGCACCTGGACTTGGTACGTTACATATATTTTTCCGAGGATTTTAAGGGGTAGCTTGATTACAGCTGCTATTTCATAATCAGGGGCGTCAGGAATGCTCACAGACTTGCCTAGTTAACTAGTGGGTGGCAAAGCCAGGGTCAGAAAGGAGGTCTTCCTCAGTCTGGCCCTGCGTGTCCTCTTGAATGGATAGCAGCACCCACATGTCACTCCCCGGAAAGCCAAGTGGGGCCCTTGCTCCAGGCCACGGAGCTCCACGGCCTTTCAGACGATCTCAGCGCCTCCAGCGGCTGCTCGGGCAGGGGCCAAAAGCAGCTTGGCTGCCTGACTGGCCTGTGCCCAGAGCTGCCCCACACACGGGCAGGTGAGGGATGGGCCTCCAGCTGCTGCAGAGCAGACAGCTCAGAACCAGCCAGGGCGGCCTCCCCACAGGCTGGGGCAGGACAGGGAACGCTGTCACCTCCTGTCCCTGAGGAGACAGCAGAATCCCCAGGGTCTGCCATGACACGGCAGTGACCAGATACATCTCTAAATCTCTCTAAGCCCTCACTTGCTCATAGGTAAGAGTGGCATGAAGATGACCCAAAATGACAAACACTGTCCAGGGCTGGCACAGAGAGACATACTCAACATACATGGTATAATGGAAAAACATGGTGTGTTAGATTTTTAAAAATGTATTGCAGTAAAAGACATATTACCACTGTCCTGTTAAAAATCCCTCCCCTTGCTTGGAACACACTTACCCAATGTTCTCGTCACATTCAGCAGCAGCTCCAGAAGTCCTCCTTCGCGGGTGTCTTTAGTTGTGCTGTCATGGCTTCCCCCATGTCCTGAACTGATTCAGCATGTTTACCTTTCTTAGTCATTGTGACTTTGGGAAAGAGCCAGAAGTCACACATCTGGCGAACAAGGTGGATAAGGACACACTGTCGTATTGTTTTGGGCCTGCCTTTGTGAAGACACTCATGAAAGAAGACTTCAGAACAGCTGCAGAAAGTGACCAGCACAATGGGGTAGCTGTGTTTGAAGAGAATTTGAGGGGGCTGGAGGAGGGCTAATGGCATTGTAGTTTTTACTGTAATAAATTCTAAAAATTTAAATATTCACCCCTTCTACACATATGGAGTCCCTACTCTGTCCCTGGTGGGGTTCTGAACTTGCAGAAAGGCAGCCAGTGAAATGGTCAAAATCTCTGGCCTAGAGACCTAGTGGAAGTCAGAGTGGGATGTCAGATGAAGAAGTGCTAAGGGGACACTGAAGCTGAGAAGGGAGATATGGAGAAGGGCGAGGAGCTGGAACTTCAGACAGAGTGCCGAGGATAGACTCGCTGAGAAGGTGGCTTGGAGAGGGAAAGTGGGGGAAGAGATGGGACATCTGTGCGCACATCCCTGGGCGGCGAGGGGTGGGGTGGGGGTGGATTCTGGGCAGAGGGAACAAGTCCATGAGGAAATTAGATACTGTGAAAATTTCATGGCTTGTTTTCTAAAAGGCATGACATTGGCCCTTGCAGGTCACGTGGTTTGGCGTTTCTGGGATGTTTTTGCTGACAAGCTTCAGCATTAACTACAATTCTCCAGGTCACAATAGGAATGAATACCAGCAGGGGGAATTAGAGTCACCATTGTGGGTTAAGCGGGCGAAGCACAGTTATGGACGCTTTTTGATGCACCATTACTAATTCCACTTGGCAGACAAAGACACTGAGACATAGAGAGTAAGCCTGATAGCCAAAGTCACACTGTTCATACATGGAAGAACAAAGTACCAGCATGAGCACTGACCGCCCCCTAACTGCCTCCAGACTTACTCAGACCCAAGCTCTCTTGCTCTTTTTCATAAACCACACTGCTTACCCCAAGATGGACACTTTAGAACTTCCAGCTTAATTCTCTGACTTAAGATCCTTCGTTGGCGGTACAGAATCTTGAGGTAAAAATACACAGCAGATGGACTATAGCAAAGGGATGACAAACATTTCAGTGTCTGTTGCAGAGGAGGGAAGCTGAGGAAGGAGCATGGCGGCCTGGGATGCCTTTTCTCACCTGCAAGGAGGGAAGGCATGCGAGACTCCAGGGTCTTTTCCGGCCTGTGGTGTCAGAGTCAGAGGTTCAGAACCTGGACTGTGACCTAAACTGCAGGGTACAGGGTGGTGAGCTGGCTACGCTGCCAGGCCATGTGATGAATGGGTTAAGGCACCTACGTCCCCGCCATGGTGCTGTGGCCTCACCCCAGGCAGGGGGTGACCGTGCTACCTGCCCGGCTCCCACCCACATGGGCGACTTAGGCGGCAAGGGCTTGGTAGCTGGGAGAGCCCAAACCTGCTCCTTCTCTTCCTTCCTGCATAGTCTTTCCATTTTCTCACTTCCTGTTTCATAAGCCCTAATAGATCTTATCGTTCAGCCTTCGGGATAATGGGTTTCTGGCAGAAAAGACACACTGTAACAAATGATGGCAAAGCATCATTTACTGACTGCCTTCTCTGTAGTGCATGCGTGTGTGCGTGCGTGTGTGCGTGTGTGCGTGTGTGCGTGTGTGTGTGTGTGTGTGTCTTAAAGTTGAGTTGAACCAGGTGTGGTGGTGCACACCTGTAATGGGAGGCTGAGGCATGAGGATCTCAAAAATGAACTCTGCCTGAGCACTTTACTGACTTAGCAAGACAGTGACTCAAGATAAAAATTATTTTTAAAAGGCTGGGGCTATAGCTCAATCTCCAGCTACAAAAAAAGTACTAAATTCAGATAACATAAAATTAACTAGGAGTGTACTGCTCGGTGACATTTAGTATATTCACTTTTACACAGCCACTACTTCTATCTGATTCCAACCTTTTCTCTGACACTAGAGATAGAAGTAGAGGCCTTGCAGATATTAGAAAACTGCTCCATCCAAGTGGCGCCCCGAACCTTCAGAACATTTTATCACCCCAAGATGAACACCCGTGCCCTGGAAGGGGTCACTTTGTTCCTGGAAGCCACTACTCTGTTGCCTCTCTTGGATTTGCCCAACCTGGACATCCGTGAGTATGGACCATACTCTACACTGTCTGTTGTGTCTGGTCTGTTCCACCCAACATAATGCCCCCTGCGCTGTGGCATTTATCAGTCTTGCTTTTTTTCCCCAGCCAAGTGATATCCCATTGCACAGATATAACACATCTTCTCTATCCACTCATCACGGATGGCTGTTTCCATTTCAGGGCTTTTGTGAACTGTGCTGCTGCGAACATTGTTCATTATTTCTTTTTTGAGACAGGGTCTCCCTTTGTAGTTCAGGCTGGCCCTGAGCTCAGCCTCAAACACACATCACAGCAATCCTCCTGCCTCTGCCTCCCAAGTGCTGGGATTACAGGCGTGAGCCACCACGCCCGGCACTGTGGTATGTGGTGCTGGTTGCTGCTGAGCGTGAGCCTCCACGCCCAGTGTTATATGTGGTTACCAGGGAATTGAACCTGGGTCCTTGTGCTTGCAAGACAGGCACTGGAACCACGAAGCTAAATCCCTGGCCCTGTTCATTATTTCTTAAACACTGGCTTTCTATCTTTTGGGGTGTGCATCTAGAAGCCAGATCTCTGGATAATATAATTTGATGTTTCAGCTTTGTGATATACTGTCACTGTTGTCTGCAGTGACTGTACTATTTTATAATCTACAAGTATTTTTTTTAAATTCCAATTTATCTATATCCTTGCCAACACTGGTTATTTTCCAGGGTTTTTTTTAAATGATAACTATCCTAGTGTGTGTTTTCAATGTGGGTTTGATTTGTTTTCCCCTAGTGACTAATGATGCTAAGTACCTTTGTATACTTCTTTGCTATTGTATGTCTTCAGAGACACATACAACCCATTTTTTAATTGATTTACTTATCTTAATTGAGTCTTTTGTTGTTGAGCTCTTTATGTATTCTGATGAAATTCTTTAAATACAGTAGAATCTTGACTTATGAACTCAGTTGTTCTCAAGGGCTGGTGGTAACTCAAATTGGTAAAGTGATGGCTCAGTCTCCTGTATGCAGTTCAAAGACTCTCCTATACACAGGCAGATCTATACACAGATTTCTCAGTCACCCCACACAAGGGAGGATGCTGCAATGTCCTTCCTTAAAGCGTTCTTAAGGTTTCAATCTGTGTCTGGGTCCAGCTGGAAGTACAAGCATTGGATGTAACTCAAGACTCTGGTCATAAGTTAAAACTAAAATTCTAGTTGTACCCCAAGTTGTTTGTATGTCAGACCCTTTGTAACACAAGGGCCCATCATAGTCTGGATATTGGACCCTCATCATTAAGATTTCCAAATATTTTCTCCATTTTGTAAACTCTCCTTTGATGCACACAATTTTAAATTTTGATGTAGCTCAGTTTATCTGTTTTTGTTGTTGTTTGTACTTTTGCTATTACATCTAATAATCTACTTCCAAATTCCAGGTCATAAAACCTCTAGGTTCTATCCTAAAAGTTTAGAGTTTCATGTTTTACACCTGATTCTGTTGCTAGCCTCTATCACCAGCATCGCTGTCCTAAAAGTTGAGGGTGGAACTCTTTTTAAAAGTCATTTTCATTGTGAACTATCACATAATAATTGTAGATATTTGTGAGTAACAGTGTGATACGTCAGTCTATGAACATAATGATCAGGTCGGGTGACTGGCATATCTGTTGTTAGAATTACACTGATTCTTTGTGTAGGGGATGTGAAAAAATCTCTATTAGCTATTTTGAAATATTCAATAAGTTGTTATCAACCACAGTTACAGTCCAGTGCCACAGAATGCTAGAAGTTACTCCTCCTATCTGACAGCACCTCTGTAATCTTTAGCCATGCCCCCTCACTCCCTTCTCCCTGCCCCTTTTCCAGGCCCTGGTGACCGCTATTCTAAGTTTGAGATAACTTTGTAGCTCACATGTAAGTGAGATTCTGTGGTATCTGTCTTTCTGTTCTGACTTATTTCACTTAATATAATATGATCCACTTCATTCAGTTTCCTGAAAATGTCAGAATTTCATTCCCTTTTATGGTTGGACAACATCCTTCTTTACAATACCACACTTTATCCACTCATCTCAAATTCAGGGATTCTTCAACTACTGATTACATTTTTTGAATATATGACAAGCAATAGGACAGCTGGGTTATGTGGTACATCTATGTCCAGGTTTTTGAGGAATCCTCATACTGTTTTCTATGTTTTGCCTCCAGCACTATACAAGAGTTTCCCTTTGTTTCTTTGCATCTGTGCTAGCATTTGTTATTTCTTGTCTTTTTGACAACAGCCTTTCTAACTTGGGTGAGAGGATTTCTTCCTGTGGTCTCGATGTGCATGTCGGATAATCCATGATGTCAAGCGCTCTTGATATTTCTGTTGGCTGTTGGTATATCCTCTCGAGAGATATCTGTTCAGACCATTCTCTCCTTTTTAAGCAGTTGGGTTTTTTTTTTTTTTTTTTTTTTTTTTGTGTGTGTGTGTGTGTTTGTGTGTGTGTGTGTGTGTGTGTGTGTTTTGCTGTTGAACTGTGTGGGTTTCTCTTGGATTCTGGATCTTAACCTCTTGTCAGATGTACAGTGCATAGGGATTTACCCGCACTGAAGGTCTTTGGGCTGCAGAGCACGCAGAGCAGGGGTGACTGCGAGGGGAGGGGGGACCAGGGGGCCTGGAGTGGATGCACTGACCCCAGGAAGCACAGATCCAAGAGCAGCACAGAGAGGAGGACAAGGAAAGCCGAAGGCCACAGAAGTAAATCTGCTGGGCAGCTTCAGGGCACAGAGTCCCCAGCAAGCTCTGGGGGCTGTTGGGGTTTCTCCTTGATCCCCAGTTCAGACCTCATCTGTATTTTACCCCATAAGTTTGGCCTCCACCTCATTTCTGGGCAGGTCACTTGCTAGCCTCTCTTCCTTTGGCTGCAAGAAATTCACAGGCAAAAGTGAAAAGAGCCAGTTTTACCTGGTCATCCTGTCCCCGGCAATGGCTAAAGAGAAGAGGAAAAGAGGGATTTTGGAAGCTTTCAGTGGGGAAAATCTGGCCCATGGTGGAAACAGAAATATTTACTTTGCAGGGATAAATATTTCAGGACAGCTTTCCGTCTTCCAGTCTCTGGTCTGACGAAGGTTTCTCTTACCAGCACCTTGTCCTCACTGCCTGCAGAGACGTGGCAGTAGGAAGTGTAGACCCTTATTCATGAAACAAGTAACTGCACAGTTGACATGAAAAATGCATGGACATGAGGCAGCTCCCACTGGCGTGCTCCTGGGGCAGCCACAGCCAGTTATCTACCTTCTCCTAGCCTCAGTTTCCCTGCATGCTTGACAGAGCCTAAGCAGTGTGTGTCTAGGACCACGTCTGGGCGGCTCATAACAGCGGCTCTCTTCTTCTTGCCCTTCCTTCCTACTTTCTGCTCCTCCTGTGGAGGCAGCACTTCTGAAATACTGAATCCACAAGTGGTGCCCGGGTGAGGCCTCGTGTCCCGAGGTGCCTGAGCTCCTGCCTCGCAGCATAGCGGTGGCTGCTGAAGTGACAGGAAGGTTCTCAGTCACAGAGCCCAACAGCATTCACAGAACTCCTCAAGTTCATGGCGGAGGCAGAGGGTGGAGGTGGAAGTCAGCCATGGCTTCCTTGTGGCGTCCTGCCGTCCTCCCTGAACCCCAAGGGACACTCGCTTTGGGGTCGCGAGTGGGAACTGGAGCAGCCCAGCTGCACACTCCATGCAGACTGTGGCAATGGTCTGCAAATTGGGGCCCACCGTCCCCACCATGTTTGGCTCCTGGGCTCCTAAGAGCAGCACCCAGCAAGGAATCGAGCTCTCAAGTCTGCTAATTCCTGGCAACCCTCGAGCTAGCGTGTGATTAAGTCCCTGTGGTGCTTTGCTAATGTGTTGCTGGTTCAGAGAGGAGAGAGAAGGAGCTTTTTTAAAAAATATTTTTATTAGTACATGTTTATAGCACATAATCATTACCTTCCTTCTAGGGGGGTGGCGCATGTGCACAACACATCTTGATTCATTACAGCCTCTTCTCCCCGCCTCTACCTCCTTCCATCTCTTACCATCCTTCCCATCTGTAAAAGGTCTGTCTCCTTAGTTCCTATCCACTCCCTTTCACTTTGCTTTTTATTTATGATTTGAGTTTCTCTCAGAGCAAACCCATGTGATATTTAAGCTTGTGTTTGATTTATTTCACTTAACATGATCTCAAGTGCATACATTTCCTTACAAATGACTCAGGTTTATCCTTCTTTATGGCAGAGCAGTACTCCACTGTGTAGGAACACCACATTATCTTTATCCATTCCATTCACCGGCCGATGGACACTTCCAAGATTTGGTTCTTGTGAACTGTGCTGCTGTAAACATGGGTGTGCATGTCTCACTGTACCACGATGACTTCAACTCCTTGGGGAAGGTTTCTAGAAGGGTAATAACTGGATTGAATGGAATTTCTACTTTAGATCTTTGAAAAATCTCCATATCGATTTCTGTAGTGGTTTTACCAGTTCACAGTCCCACCAACAATGTAGAGAGCTTCCTTTTTCCTTACAACCTCATAAGCATTGATTAGTATTTGATTTCTTGATTTTGGGGGGCAGTATACAATCTCAGTGTTGATTTAATTTGCATTGTGTTAAGAGTCAGAGATGTTGGGCATTATCTCTGAGATATTCATTGGCAATTTGTACTTCTCCTAGAAAATGTCTTCATTTCAGTTGCAAATTTTTTGATTGGGTCTTTTATTTGGGGGGGCATCTGATATCTTCGAGTTTTTAATATTTCTAAATATTAATCCTCTGCCAGAAGAATAGCCAGCAAAATTTTTCCTTTTCTGCAGGATTTCTATTGACTGCTGGCTGTTTCTTTTGCTGTGCAGAAACTTTTCAAGTTCACTTATATCCCATTCATTGATTCTTGGCATTATCTCCTATGCAAATAGGGTTCTGTTCAGAAAGTCCTCACCTATACTGTGTCTGCGTCTTTAAGAGTTTTATCTATTTTATCTCCCAGCAGATTTAGAGTTTCTTTTTTAATATTTAGATCTTTGATCCATTTTGATTTTAGTTTAGCACATGGGTTGTGGGTCTAGTTCAACTTTTGTGTGTGTGCATAGCCAGTTTTCCCAGAATTTAGTTAAAGAGGATATTTTTTCTCCAGGCTGTTTTTGGCCCCTTTGGCAAAGGTCATGTCACCGAATGTCCCCAGAGTTGTTTCTGCATCCTCTGTTCAGCCCCATCAATCCATGGGTCTATTTTCCCCAGAACTGTGCTGTTTTTATCTCTGTAGCTTTGTAGTGTAACTCGAAGTCTGGGATTGTGATGCCTCCTGCTTTCCTCTTGTTACTCAGAATTGCTTCTGCTTCCATGTCAATCTTAAGGTTGTTTTCCCTAGTTCTGTGAAGAGCAGTTTGGTATTTGGGTAGGAAAGCTTTAAATCTGCTGATCAGTTTTAGATTGTGGTCATTTGGACTATATTGGTCTATTCTGAGAACAGGGGATCTTTCCATTTTCTGATATCCCAGCAGAGAAGACTGCTAAGCGAGGGACACAGGGACATGTTAGTAACTTGAAGACCAGGACATCAGGGGACGTATTTCTGAAGGCAGGATGCAGTGGCATAGGAAGATAGGCTCTGGCCAGACACGGAGAGTGGAGCTAGCTGCTGCGGGATTGGACAAGGAGGAGCTGATCTCCGGGCGCCCAGCAACGCCCTGAGCTCCGAGCTGTGGCACGTGTCATTGTCATCCTCGCTGCATGCTTCTGGGCAGGTGCCCTGCCCTCCCTGAGCTCGGCTCCGCCTTGGGAGATGCCTACGATGCCCACGTGTGAGGAGCAGAAGGGCACAGAATAGGCGCTTGAGCCACGGAGGTGGCTTCCTCGTGCCTTGATTCACAGCAGAGACGGAACCGTGGGTCGGGCTCAGAGGGCAGGCTGCCCCCCACCTCCTGCACCCCACTCTTTAACAGAAGAAACTGTAAGGACAGAGAGGCCCTACCCAGGTCTACTCCTTCAGGTAGAAAAGAACTGGAGGCCCCGCCCCAGGGCTCTGCCACGAGGCCCTCAGAAAGGCACCGCGGGCAGCACGGTGCAGGGCCTGCCAGGCCACCGGCTGGTGACCCCAAGTCCGCAGCTCCCAGGCGCCTCAGAGAGAAGCCAGCACCGAGGGGGTCAGCCCGGCGCTTGTTATTTGAGCCACCAAAGGAAAGGCAGCCGCTGTGTGGGGAGTCTCTAGAAATTCCTGTCCACAACTAGGAAAGTTCCAGAACAAGCCAGATCCAACTCAAACCATTTCCCCAGTTCCCCGCCCCTGAGGAGTAGCAGGCTGCGCTCAGAAATGTGTGTTGATGCCGCCCCCTGCCGGTGGACACTGTCTCTGCACGCCGAGATCCCTCCGACAGAATGGGTGGGCTTGGCTTTTGTCCATCCTCTCTGCAGGAGAGGTGGGGCATTGGCCCGCGGAGCTGGCTTTGGGGCTCTCTGGGCCCCTGATGGCAGGTGGCCTCCATGTGGGCAGCTGGAAACAGGGATTGACTATAATGATTAATGTCATACCAGCTAAGATTTACTTGCTTAATTTATTTGCTTTACTGTCATATTTGCTTCTATTTATCTGGAAGGTTCTAAGGCCTATGTCAAGCATTTTACCTTCTTCTCCCTTATCTGGCAATGGTCCCGTGAGATGGGGGGGCTACTGGGTTCTCCCTCAGGATGGATGGGGAATGAAAGTAGGGACAGGTCTGAGTCCAGGTAAATCTACCCTCCCGGGTTTGTGTTCTGTTTTCACAAACCTTCCTGGCTTCAGGGGACACAGGAGTCAACTGGGATTGTGTGAAGCCACAGGACCTCATTTATCCTGGAATTGGTGTCATGGGCAAAGCCGGGAGACGTGCATTTTTACCAGTGCCTTTGTGAAGTCTGACGTGGCTGGTCCGCAAGTGCTGCTGCAACTCATACTGCGGACACCCGACCTCACCCTCTGCAGAGGGGCTGGTACCGGCCACAGTGCTGTGTCCACTTACACAGGGCATAGGCAGGAGCCCACGGTGTCTGTCAAGCTCCCAGAGTGTGAGAGGGGCTGTGGCTGAGTTTCACCTTCAGCCTCAAGTTCATCCATAGAATCTACCTACTGCTGGAGCTCTGGGGGGACCATGGAAAGGAGGGAGGTCCAGAGGGACCTGGCCCTAACACCTGGGCTTGGCAAATCCAGTCCTCCATCTGGGGTTATCAGAAATGACAAGATTGAGATCGTCTCTAAGTTCTGAAGATCCCCCATGCCCACGCTCCAGCTGAGGGCTCCCACGACCCTAGAACTTGGTTGTGTAGCAACTTGGTTTCTGCGTGTCCTAGTCCTCCCGGGTCCAGGTCAGGGCTGGGCAGCTAATGATCTCATGCCTTCCCGAGGAGGCCAGGCTTCTCAGCAGGGCCCACTCCAAGTCTCAGTCTGACACAGTTACAGGCAAGCTCAAGGACACGGGGTGAAGAGTCAAGGGCCGCACGGCTGCACAGGGACCCCAGGACACCCCTCTGGTCACTGCCTCATTGCGTATGTCTGGTTCAGTGCAAGCTTGATTAGGAACCAGCGCTGTCTTTCTGGTGGTGAGTAAAGCAGACCGAAAGGTCAGGGGACCCACAGTCTGGGCTCTAAGTCCAGAGCTGTGGCTCAGGGGCTGGGCAAATCCCTGACAGATCCGGTCTTTATTGCTTTCTTTGTGGTGAGGCGATAGCTTTTGCTTTTCCTGGTCCCTTCCTTCCTGAATTCTCAAGTAACCAGAGGGCCAGCTCAGAAAGCCCATTTCTCCTGGAATCTCTCCGAATGCTACCCTGTTGCTGATTGAGTGTCCAAGGCCCACTCAAGCTCTGGGGCTACTTTGACACTGAAAACAAGAAACAAACCATGACAATAAGAACAAAAACTGAACTAGGAACAAAGAGGTTGATGAAGACCCAAGACCACATGCCCAGAGAAGCTAGCTTCTGTAAAGAGGTCATTCTACCTTGAAAGACACAGATTTCTGAAATGTTCTAATAGTTTATAAGGATCCCAGTAAGACTTGCCACCATTCAGCTGTGGACTTGACCCCAAAGCATTTAGGAATAGGCAAATGACATGATCACTATTATAAGTCTCCCCACAAGGACCTGCTGCGTATATTTGAATGTTGTGAAGATACACAAAATCATATAGATAATGCTTGGCAAAGTTGGAACTCCATACCTGTCAAGTGTGGTGGTGGGTTTTGTGCATTTTTCTTAGTGGGCCTCTGAATGGATGTCGGTAAAAGGGGTATATCGTTAGGACTGTCAGGGAGGAGGGTGGAGGTGTGGGAGAGAGGGCCATTTCCCATGGAGCCTCGGGGTCTGCATCTTTGCGGAGGGGCTCTCAGACCCACACAGTCACATAGGGAAAGGAAACCCAAAGCAGGGCCACGCGGAGACCTCAGCTCACTTCCCCTCCCCAGGCTGTGGGGAAGGACCACTTGTGAGCCGGGCCAGGCAGTTCCAGGCCGTGACGCCTCAGCTATGAGCACCAGCAGTGTTGGAACAGGGCGCAGGGCAGGGGTCTCCTCCAGGGGCTCAGGGCCCAGCAGGCGTAGGAAACAGGGTGACATGGAAGAGGTTTAGTGCACCATGGACTGTGGGACTGGGTGATGTAACTGACTCCCCGGACCCCTGCACACCTGTCTCAGCTAAGCAGGGTGAGGACCGAGTATCCTCTCCTTGCCCGGCAGCACCAGCACCGATCATACAGTGTGGACTGAAGTAGAGAGAAGGAAGCTCAAGCCGTTACATTTTGGGGGCCAAAGAGCCATCTGAGGCCTTAGGTGTCCAGATTTCAGATGAGTGATGCCAAGGTTGAGCCCATGAACCTGAGGCCAGACACTGCCCTGGCTTCCCTAATAACAATGGGCACCGGCACTGTCCCCTCAGCTGTCCCCTGAGCCTCCTGTGCTGTCTCTAAGCACACCCCAGGCATCCGTCCTCACTGACAGCCGGCCACACTGAGCCCTGCCCCACCGTCACATGGACACCACTGACTACTGTTATGGCGAAAGACTTAAGTGCCTGGGGCGAGGGAACCACGCTTTCTGCTCTGAGCTCCTATCAGAAACCCCTCCCTTCCCGACCTCTGAGAGCCTCATTGGAATTTGGCGTGGGGAGGGCAGACAAGATCACCTGTCCTAGAACTGACCAGGTGCATACAGTGAACTTTGGTCTTTGTGGGCGGAAAAAAAAGAGGCAAATGTTGCACATGTATCTTTTCTTCTACTTTGGAATTAATCATGCAGACATCCATGTTAGACTTCGAGGAATCTTATGTAAAGAAATCTGTTCAGTACTATTTAACCCAGAGTTCCAAGACATATTTAACTTTGGAACTTTCCTAAATGTTTTTCTGGAGTACTGGTGAGTAAACCCAGGGTCTTTACAATGAACTATCTTGTCAGCCATTTTTTATTCTGAGATGGGGTCTGACCAAGTTGTTCATGCTGGGCTTGAACTTCCAATCTTCCTGCCTCGGCCTCCCATGGCATAGAGATTACAGATGTACAGCACCAATTGGTATTATTAACACCAATAGAGCCAATATTTGAATAGCACTTGAGACTTCTCTGTAAACTTAATATTATATCCCAGGATGCCATTTATCTAGAAGATATATTTTATGTCTGGGTGTTTGAAGTGCCAATTGAACTCAGAGGACCTACTTTTCTCTCTCATGATAAAGACAAGATACTAAGCCTCAGAGAATCTGATTAATGAGCCCAAATCATAACACTACAAACAGCAGAGCCACACCCTGAACCCAAGATGCTGAGCTACAAATGCTGCTCTCACCCAGCCCCAGGAGAGGATTCTTTTCTGCAGATGTCTGCAGGTCCCGTAATCTAGGAATCGTGAGGTTGCTTTAACACCTGTAATTAGATTTCTCAGGAGGCACAGCCCTGCTCTTTTTTCTCTGTAGTGGTCAATAACCAAAGGAAGGCAGAATAGTGAGATAATAGAGGTATTTTCACCACCGACTCCCCCCGAGCAATGAAAAACAGCCTCATCAAAACACTAATTGGGAAGTCCTCCTTGGGGAAGCACCAACGGCAGTGTTGCTGGGATCAGAGCTCATAAAGCACAGCTCTGGTTCCTGTGACAGGCAGAGCGGGCGTGTGAGGGCCACGGCTCCGGCAGGGTCCACGGGTGAAGCTGAGGTGCCACGGGCAGGGCTCCTCTCCAGGGCAGAGGGGCTCGGGCGAGCATGGGAGGGAGCAGCCCCGTCTTGGGCTCCTCTTGGGAAAGTGGTTCCTGGAGTCTCCTTGGTGAAGGAGCGGACACTTCCGTGGCTGCTTCCCTCAGTCTGGGGCATGTGCCAGGGGTCAGCACCCTGGGGCACCGCACTCAGCCCGCCCAGCTTCAGCGCTAGTGCTGAGAGGCAAACAGGCACCCAGACTCTGCCAGCAGCAGACAGACTGAATGAATGAAGTTCACAAGAACATCTTCACGCTCCCATAATGCCATGGGTGATGGGAGGTCTTCTTGGGTATTTTCCTAGGTAGTCTGTGCAGTAACTCCTGTAGCTGTCTTTATCGTAGCTTCCTGTAATCCCTGCGTGAGGGAAGCAAGGCTGAGAGAGGCTCAGTGACTTGGCCAGGGGCACACAGCTGACAATGGCGGTGTGCAGAGTCCACAGGCTCCAGAGTCAGAAAACCTGGGTTAAACACCAGCCCTGTCCTTACCAGCTGTGTCATCCCACAGGAACGGCCCCACCATACAGGCTCAAGCATGAACCAGATCACAAGTCCTTCTGTCACACCCCTGAGTAGCCACTGACCGCCTGCCCCTTCTGTACTGCTCAGAACAGAGCTGGGGACCCTGACTCACCCCGGCTTCCTGCGTGGAGCTGCAGCACCTGCTCTGTTGGGTTTGGGCCCTAGGGAGCCCAAGTTGGTCCTGTTCTCTGCTTGGAGGAAAGCACGGCCCTGAAGCCTGAGCTGAGGGGCTTCCAGACCCCTGCAGGAGACCTGGTGGAGCATCTCGAAATAAATTCCCTGCCCAAGCCATCAGCAGACTCATAGCAGCCGGACCCCAATGTTCTTTCTCATGTGGGGCCAGAGCCCCCTCGACAGCCCACAGCTGCACAGGCTGCATTTGATCAAAGGCAGCTGCTGTTCTCCGGCAAGCAACACTGAAGTGTCAAGACGGCTTCCCTGTGGCCCAAATAACCAGACAACTACAATTGTCCGCTTCCTCTGGTTATTTAAGGAGTTAGAAAGAAGCACACATACCAGCATACGGCAAAATTGTTTCAGTATTTTGACACTTGAATTTCATGATCATCATTTTACGCTGACATCCTGTGTTGTATATTTTATGCATTAAAAAACTAACTTCTTGTGCTCAGAAGGGGCCCACATGCTCAACAAAAAGTCAGTCTAAGAGGTCTGTGGCACAAATAGTGTTCCAAGACCCTGCTGCCATGCCTCCACCCACGCCCATGAGTGCTTCAGATTTCCTGCCTGTCCTTACTTGTCTACTTACTTCATATTATTGCAATCAGATTGTATAATACCATTTTGTAGACTGTTGTCGACCATAAAAATGTTTCCCTGCTGTTTCTTATGTAATTTTGGCTTTTTTTGGTTGTTACTTATTTTAGTCTTATTTTTGGTGTTTCTGGAGATTACACCCAGGACCTTTTCAGTGAACTATATCCTCAGCCCTCTTTGACTTTTAACTTTAAAACAGTCTCACTAACAGGCTAAATTGCCCTTGCATGGCACAGGTAGGTGCAGCTGGCACCTGGGAGTCCTTTTCTTGGGGAAGCTAGTCTGAGACGGTCACATCTTTGTTTAATCAAAACCGAAAGGACTAAATTGTCAGAATACACAGTTGTAGGTAAGACATTTTCCCCTGAAAATGTGGTGTCCATGAAGTAGAAAACCCTGCTAGTCAAAAGGCAGAAACACTTTTAACCTACTCCTCACCTAACCCTGATCCGTGTGATCCTGGAGAACAAGAGATCTGAAGAGCCGGATGCAAAGCTAGCCTGAAAACCGGGACGCCATGTGGCCTCTCCGGGCCGCCTCCCGCGGGCACAGCTCTCTCGGATGAAACCACGACACCGTGCGGGGCAGGAGCGACCGGAAAGCCAGCCCCGTATTGCTTCCAGGGGTCAAGGATTTCCAGGCCCGGAGCTGCTAATGGACAGCTAGATGGGCTGGGGCACTGCCTCTCTGCAAGCCACACTTGCCCTATTTGTAAACGCAAAATCCTAAGACCAGATGCTCAGTTACTTTCTAAGCAGCCCAACAACCTGTCCGTGGACCTCAGGCCCGCGGAAGGCGCTCACCTAGCTGCACTGTCCCCTGGCCACCTTTATGCCACTTCATTTCCTGGACTTGGGGTGCAGTTTTAAAGGAAGAAGAGAAAGGAAGAGCTCTCAAGGCTTTCAGTAGGTTCAGTAGGCAACTCTCGGTCCTGCTCTGTATAGCGTATCAGTGGTCTCTGGGAATCTGCGCGGCCCGCCAACCGGCTCAGCACTTACTGGCCAGCAGAGGGCGTCACCGCCCTGCTAAAATCCCACTAGGGGTTGTGGCTCCTCCATCGTAGGGTTCCTTGTCTGCTGCTTGGGCGAACCATCTCCTTCAGGAGCGTGGGAAGCTGTGCGCATCTCCCCCAGGAAGAGGGGGCCGCTCTGCAGCGGCCAGGGTGGGTTCAGTCTGCAATGCCAAAGCACGTGGGAATGTGCCAGGGGTGGAGACTCAAAGCGCGGCGGTCCCTGGACATGTCCCAGTCTGCTGACCAGTGTCTCCCTCACTCACTGAAGCACGGTGGGGGACAGGCTGAGAGGGTCGCGCTGGGCTGGGGACCCTGCCTCACCCCAGGGGCAGGGGTGGGGCCCCACCTCTCTTCCTCGTGTCGAAGAAGGAAGCGAGCCCCAGCGGCGAGGCCTCACGTTTTCCCCGTGAAATGGTGACATTTACAAGCACTCACACGGGGCGTGGAGGGGGATTGTTGACCTCCCCATCTCTGAATTTTGGGGCGCTGGGCTTTCTAGAGAGAGACTCGGGCAGATGGGGTCCCGAGATGGCACTGAAAGGGTGCTGTCCCTCCAGGGCTGGGACAGCCTTCCTCACCGGGGGACACTGTCCCCCACAAGTGTGGGAGTCTTCCAGCGCCTGAGGGCCGAGCCTGGCTGCCCAGCTGTGTCACTGATTTGTTTACGTATTTCCTGCCCTCACTACAGAGACATAAAGGATCTGTGCCCACACGTTCATTTTACTGTCTTGAGCAGGGTGATCTCAACAAGCTCATGCCCCTTGCCCTGTATCTACTTTACACACACATGTGTACACACAAACACGAGCGCGCGCGTGCATACACACACACACACACACACACACACTGCAACACTTCTGCTGAAGGAGCAGCAGATTCCTCCACTGGCCCCAGTGCTGCCTGGGAACCAGGGCTCGGAGAGGGACAGAAAATCCCCATGGCCGAGGACCGCAGCGGGAGCCTTCAGTCCACTGTTGGGAAATAATCTTGTTTCACTTTCTCTCCAAAATGCTTACACTGTCAGCGAGGCTGAATCACTTGCAGCCCCTCTCAAGAACTGTTACACAAAGGGAGGGGGCCCCTCAGGCCTCAGGAGCCCCCAGAACCCAGGGCCACAAGGATAGGCAGCCCTGCTGTCTCCAGAGGAGAGGAGAAATGGGAGGAGAAGAAGGAGAAGGAAACAGAGTGAGAGAGAGAGAGAGAGGGGCCAGAGGAAGAGAGCAGGGGAAGGGCAAGGACAGGGTGAGGACAGGGAGTCCAGTGGGCCTGATCTAGACTAACAATTCTAGAAGCGAGGGGCTTCAGGAGTGAGAGGCGCTTTCCCGCTCGAGTGCAACATCTCTCCCTGTTACTGTAGAAACGAGAGGAAACAGGATGTGGCTGGATGGCGCAGACGATCTCTTCAGTTTCTGCTTCTGTTTTGACAAGACATCTGCTAAAACTGCTATTCTGAACCACACCACGAGTAGCCTCCGTCAGCGCTGCCGACTCCAGGCTTCCCCAACACAACGCAGGCAGCCGACAGCCGCACACCTGGCAGGCAGGGACAGGAAGGTCGGGCTGGGTGGCTCAGTGTCCTCCAAGGCTCAGCCTGGCCTCAGGCCCCTCCTCATCAGGTGAGCTAAAGAAGGTCCCTGTGTCTTCACCCTTAGGCCAGCGTCCATCTTTGCTGGCATGCGATGTGGTCACTACCCCAAACTGGCCTGCTTAACACTAGTACCCAGCCGGGCTGGAGCAAAGAAAGTGTGCAGCCCCAGGGCTGCTTGGCAAGAGGTTGGTCTTTGGGACGCTGCTCAGCAAGGTTCTGGAACACCAGAAACACTGGTCTCATCTTTCCCCTTGTTTGGCTAAAGGTCCTGAGTTCAAATCTCTTACACAAAATTCCCTGTGCAGTGATCTACCCAGGGCACCCTGCTTGACCTCTGTGGACCTCAGTTTCTTTATCAGTGGAAAGGGCCAGTCTCATGTACCCATGAGATTTCTCGGAGTATCTGATGAGGTCTGGGACTGAGGCTTCCAATAGTCCTGCACACAGAAAGTACCTGTGAGACAGACACTCCCACCCCTCTCGGGTCCTTGCTGGAGATCCGGGGTCCTGAGAGGCTCTGGAAGGAACTCAGAGTCTCGTGTCTGTTGCTTTTCTTCTCAAAGCCCATTGTGCCATGAACATCTGGAAAAGATTTCCTTTTTTCTTCCTTTAGCCCTCAGTGTCTCTAGCAAATTCCATCATTTTCCTGATGGCCTCTGGGTGTGAAACCAATCTCAGTTTCAAGGAGCAGAAAGTCCAGTGCCATGGAAATCAAACTGGGCATCTTCTCTGGCCCCACTATTGCCTCTCACTGGCTGGGCAGGTGGAGCCGGGTGGGGCGCAGGGCTCATGTTGCTCTCCTCCACTTCCCCTCCTTCTGTTCTGCTGTTAGCAGCCCCTCCAGAGCTGAGGACAAGGACACAGTGAGTACCAGGAAAGGGCAGATGCTTAGGGGGCTGTCATCACTGTCACCTGGCTTCAGGTGCCCTGGCAGTGGGCCAATGCCACTTTGGGTTCTTGGGTGATACCCATATTGTATCCTTTATGACTCAGGGAAGCCCCCTTGGACAGCCTTTCATTCCTAGTCCTCTCACTAGTCCTCTAGCACAGTCCCCCTGACTCTAATATGTGGGTCCCTTCCAAGATGGCTTGACCTGGCCACTACGCGCTGTCCATTTGCCACATGTTGGCAGAAGGTCACTTTTTGTGTTGCTGTCTTGTAGCCAGTGGTATCTCCTTCCAGCTCAGGTCTCCATCAGAGAATCCTCAAGTTCCTGGGGACACTTGTCCTTCAGTCCCAAGAGGCAGCTTGGGGTGCTATGGGGTGCTCCCACACAAGGAGCACATATCTAGCCAGGGATACGCTCCAGCCTCTCTCCCTGAGGGCAGCCCGGGCCTCCGGAGTGGATGTGCCTCTCACCCAGGAGTTCTTCCTTTCTCCACTTGGATGTGGGAGCCCAGGACTGGCCTCAGTCATCTCTTAGCTTCAGAACCTCACTCCAAGCTCCTAGATGATAAGCAGAAGGGTTGAAATCGCCTTGTTCTTTTTTTTTTTTTTAGGTTTTTGGAGACAGGGTCTCGCTTTGTGGTTCAGGCTGGCCCTCAGCTCAGCCTCCAACTCACATCACAATCTTCCTACCTCTGCCTCCCGAGTGCTGGGATTACAGGCGTGAGCCACCACGCCCGGCACTGTGGTATGTGGTACTGGTTGCTGCTCGGTGTGGGTCTCCACACCCAGTATTGTTATGTGGTTACCGGGGAATCGAACCCGGGTCCTTGCGCTTGCGAGACAGGCGCCGGAACCACTGAGCTAACTCCCCGGCCCAGAAATCGCCTTGTTCTTATCTGTAGCTCTGCTCAGACAAAAAAGGAGGGAACAAAAGGAACTGTCACTTCTCAATGCAAAACACATTATCTTCAAGGAGTAGGCATGCTTCAAATAGCAAGTATAGACCATTTACATTTTTCTACTGCTTGCAAATAACACTGATTGATGAGGGCACACTCCCACGGGCCAGGACTCCATGGTTCCCTCTCTGCCAGTGGCACTTGGCATGACTTCGAGCTAGTACCTGGCAGTCTTAGTCCACGTCACCATGCCTCGGAATGGATACACATGACCAGGCTCCAGGAATAGGGCCCGGGCCCAGGGCGGCCTGCGGCAGTGCTGGTCAGAGGAAGTGAAGGGTGGTGTGGATGACCTTGTCATCCAATTTCCCTTTGATGACTCTCATCTTCACTGTTTTGGATTTTGCTTTGATTGTTAGGGCTTTTTCTTAAGTTTCTTTCATGTTGATCTGTGAGCTGCTCTTTGGAGATACTCTCTTCTGACAGCTATGAAATCAGCAGGCAGCACCCGCCGTCGCTAAGCCCATCCCAGGAGCTGAGAAGCTGCA